>ML785141.1:116644-127724 GCA_009831015.1 Picea engelmannii
GGGGGGGGCATTTAGAGGGAAAAATCATTATGCATGTTATTATAATGTCATAGGGACGATGAACATTTCTATCATTCTATGTTCTGAGAGAGAAGGGATGGCTTCATCAAATAAAGAAAATTGTATTTCTAAGACATCAACAAATTCTTCGCATACCTCTTCTGTTGGGACTAGGAAATGCCATAAGAATGTTTGTAATGCAAATGAGGTTTCGTATTTTTTAGTTAGTCATAATTTTGATCATGGTGCAAGCAATTTTATTCAACATGTTCCTCATGAAAGTCCTAAATCAGAGGACTTTGAAGGCACCGATAATGAAGAGGAGGAATATGATGGTGATAAATCTAGTCAGCAGTTTAATAGTAATGAAAATAATCAAAATGKAKGTCAAWGTGGAGACTATGATMAACATTTAAATGATTGGGATGADAATTTTCCTCYAAGTGAAGAGTTTRAAYRTACYGATGRAKATTTCYAAKGMAYCAATGAAAATGATGRAGAAAYTCCCTCWAGTGGAAAKTTTAAAAKCARTGAAGATGATTATGACAATGGTGRACCAAATYCYYYGABTGGAGAATTTAAAGACAACAATGYTGGTGATTATGATTTTCCTCCTAGTGAGKATTTTGAAGGTACTGATGAAGAGTTTCCTCCAAGTGAGGATTTCCAAGGCACGAATGAGGATGGAGAAGAATTTCCCCCAAGTGGGGACTTTAAAAGCAATGATGACGATTATGACAATGTTGGACAGTCTTTCTTGAATGAGGAATTTAAAAGAAATAATGTTCGTGTTGATGATTTCCCTCAAAGTGAGGATTTTGAGGGTACCAATGAGGACAATGAAGATTTTCCTCCAAGTGAGGAGTTTGAAGCTAGTAATGAGGATGAGGATGATGAACAATATCTTTCAAGTGGCGAGTTTCAAAGTAGCGAAGATGATTACACCATTGGTTGTCACTCTTTCCCGAGAGATAAATTAAAAAGAAACAATGTTGATGTTGATTTTCCTCCAAGTGAGGATTTTCAAGATACTGATGATGGTTTTCAAGGCACTAAGCAAGATGGTGGAAATTTTCACTCAAGTGGGGATTTTGAAAGCAATGAAGATTATTATGTCAATAGTGGACATACTGTTCATGATTATTTTTCTCCAAATGATTATGTTGATGATTATTTTTCTCCAAATGATTATGTTGATGATGATGTTCTCAAACATTCAGCTGCAACAAATGAAGGTGATCGACATTCTCTAGTTCAGTCTCCTGACAATGTTTTTCTTGATACTCCTTATGGTGATAAGGAAAAACCTTCTAGTGAGGATGATGAAATAGTGGACACATTGCAAAGAAACATTGTGTCTAGGACAAAGATTAGACCTTTTAATATTGATCCAAAGCATTAAGTTATACAAGGTCTAGGAAAGAATTTCTCACTAAATCAATTTCCATAAAAGAATTGATTTCAAGTGAATGTTGTCAAAATAATTGTTTGAAAAGCATGGACTACATGTATGCCTTGAATAAAAGGAAGACATATTTGGCAATGAATAAGAGCATGGAAAATTCATATTTGATGGGGTGCATGATATCCACCAATACAGTATATGATTATCGCATTGGGAATATTTTACTTTGCAGAAAGGCTTTCAAAAAAATTCACTCAATTGGTAATCTTCGTCTATCAAGAATCCAAACAAGGTTGGAAAAGGATCCATCATTTTATTCAAAGGTACATCATGGACGAGAAAGTGGGCCATTCACAAACACTGCACTGTCATGGATGCGTGATTTCTTTTCTAAACATGGAGAGTGTATCCCAGATAGAGACACAATACATATTCCAGATAATTTTTCAAGGAGGGAAATCTACAACTTGTACAAAGGATATGCTGAAGATGTTGAAGGAAAGGATAATTTTATTACATATGCATTATAACACCCTGTTTCCCCCAGTTTGTAAAAAATAACTAGACTGGCCAGAACTGTGGCAAACTCATGAATGTGAATATGTGATGTGAATGGACCTTATGTAAAAGGTCAATGAATGTGAATAACATTATGAATTTATATTGCAGGACTTCTGAGAGGGGATGTGCAGAAAAGTGACCACGATGGCGGTGGAAGTCACCTGGAAAGGTGGCATTAACTTCCACCGAGAATTAATACCGTATTTGGACTTCACTGGCCCGGAGAACCAAAAGCGGCTCGCTGGCCCTGAATTAAATGTCTCGCAGCTTGGCAGGTAGATGGCTCCTCAAGAATAAATGAGGGATGGGAAGGTGAACTGCCCATCCGTAGAGCCATCATGACTAACCAGTGTAAGGGAAATCGCACCACATGAAACCTCGCAAGAGGATAAGGCATGGGGTAGAAGTGATTGGGGGCAGACGCGAGGGGAAGAAGAGAACTCTAGCAATATGCAGAGTGAATGATAGAAGAGGGGAAGGAGAGTAACCTTCTCTCATGGTCACTAGCAAACAGAGAAGCAGTCTCACAGCATCATGGTCTCAGCTTGGGGGTGGCTAGTGGTTAATCCGTTGGGAGTCGCTGAGCCTATGGTTGGGTGGAAACGAGCACCCCTCTCAGCAGTTGCATAACCTCTAGTGTTACTTTATGATAAGTGTTTTGTCTTTGGCATCTCGAAATATATGTATTCCGATAATTATGCTCATAAGCTGTGAAACGGTGAATGATTTCATTATAAGAATGTCTGTATGGTGTTTTGATCAGTACTAGTGGTTGTATATTTGTATGGAAAGACTATGTATGGCTTATGTCTTCATAAATTGTTATTTATATGCATGTTGATCTAATTCAAACTTCATGCCTGGTTCTTGGGAGAGAGATACCCTTACTGCCTTAGATAGTACCCTGGGTAAACCTCCCCATAGAGATACCCTCCTTGGAAAGCCCATCAAGAACTGGGAAAGAGAATGTGAAGGCACAAGGCCTTAGTAACCCTACACGAGGAGGAACGATCCTCTTGAAAACCTGAGATGGTAGCACAAGGATGAAGTATCGAATCGATGGACGAGATCCTGTTGGGAGATCTGTGGTCACTCACGACCGTCAAATCGGAAGAAGGAGTTGGAAGGTTAAGTACCTTAACCCTAAATAGGTGTTGAATGACGGATGAGATTCCGTTGGGAAATATGCAGTCACACACGACCGTTAGATTGGTAGGAGAAAGTAGGGTGTTAAACGCCTTACCACTTGGTTTCTCTGTGTCTTCGTGGGTAGCGAAGAAATTGGGACCGTAGATCCCCAAGGTCCATGGTAGTATCTGGACTGTTGATTTTTCCACGTCCAGGAAGTCGTGGAAGAATACATAGGTAGGAACCAATCTGAGTCGTCAGATCTCGGCTGGAAAACCCGATAGCCGTTGGATCTGCCAGGAGTTACCCAAGGGTTAAACCCCCAATGAATAGAGGTGAAAGCCTTGGGATAGATCTGGACCGTCTGAATAACGGAGGCCACATGTCGCGAGATTACCCATTTCGGGAAATCAGGAATCATGAACTCGGGAGTCCTGGTGACGAGAGTTCGGGACTTTCCATGGTGGAAACCCTGGGATAGATCTGGACCGCTCGATCTCGGGAGGCCACGTGTCATAAGATTACCCATTTTGGGAAATCGGGGATCAGGGATTCGGGAGTTCCATTGACAAGAGGTCGGGCTCTCGCCTTGATAGATCCCGACGGAAATAAAATTGTGGACATATGAGAAGAAGTCACATCGACCAAGGCGTAACCCAAGGGGGGGCTAATTGTCAAATGAGGCATGTTCGATACTTCATCATTTCGGTACTCGGGACATCGAAGGGCATACTTCCCTGTGCCAACAAATCCCGAAATTAAGACTTGCGATCCCCCACCTGTTAGTATGAGGGTTAAGTATCGATCAATGAACAAGATCCTTTCGGAGAATCCAGGGTCTAGGATGACCGCGAGATGTGAGGAAGAGATGTTGGCTTTAAGCTGGGGCGTGAATGTGCATTAAGGTAAGTAACGAGAAGATCTGGACAACCAGAGTCCACCTGCCCAGATCTATGGCTGAGGTTTCATTCCGGAGCCCCCTTGTCGTTCTGCCTTTAGCGGTGGGGGGGGGGTCCGAAATCGGATGTGCAACTCTCGAACGGTTGAGATTAATTCACCTTGATCAACGGTGCTCAGGTGAATTCTGAACCCCCCTTGCCATTCTGCCTTTAATGGGGGGGGGGGGTCTGAAATAGTGTGGCATGTGAAGTGGGGCCCCCCTCCTGTCCTGGAGACTACCGTGTCGCATTTCCCCCTCTGCCACCTATACTCCACTTAACCGTGTGACGGGGCCTATTCTCATTAGCTGTTCTCTAGCCCTGTAGGGATTCGTCCCTATTGGCCAGTCACTAGCCCTGTCTGGGTTCGGCGGTTGCAGAGTCGAACGATTTGACACTCCTGTACCGCTGAGGCTCGAAATACAACGAGGCACCGCGATTATTTGAACTATGATCATGACCTGCAATCACATGGGAACAGAGAGAGGGAAAGAGCTAGCTTGCACTAGGCCTCCGTAGGTAATTCGAGGGCTCTGAATCAGCAAAAATCAACGAAAAAATTGATTGAGGTAGTGGGTATCTGACAAAGTGGTATCAGAGCATGGTTACAACACTCGGCCTGATTGGGCTCATGAACGAGTTGCGCATAAGCTCCTTTCAAAGCACTCCTACGAGGAATAACCCCCTAACTTAACTCTCTTGTCCAGGATTAAAACTTGGAAATGAGAACCCGACTATGTATGCATGTGAAAGAGTTATAAATTTATGCACAGGTTATAAAATGTATTTAACTCTTGACTAATAACCAGTGTTTGTCTTTTCACCCAAGCGGATGATCAGCCGCGGGAATTTACAGACGCAGAGATGGTGACTCCCCAAGAGATGGGAGAAGGCTCCCGCAATAGAGACGAAGAGTCTGACGAAAGAAGAGCAATGGGAACCCCTCCAAATCTAGCCGATACTATGAGGAGTCTCATGGTTGAATTGCAAAGCTGCAAGGCCGACAATGAAAGGATGATGAAAGAACAAGAAAAGCAAACTGAAATTAATGCAGTTTTACTGCAGAGCTTATCCGACCTACAACGACAAATGCAGCATGAACCCGAGATGTAGAAACATGGTCGTATCAGTGGCCATACTGAGAGAAGCACATCAAGGAAGGTCCACCCCAGAGGTAAAGTACCAGTGCCAGATGATTCCTCTAAGAAGGAAGTTGGCGATTTAGAAGTTTCTTCCAGCAGCAGGACCAGTTCCTGTTCTCAAAGAAAATAGAAGAAGCAAAAGACTTCCAAGGGTCATAAATTTGAGGAATTCAGAAAGGCTAAACCTCCCTCCTTCGACGGTGAGATAAAGAAGGGAGAGGAAGCCGAGGCTTGGTACTTGGACTGAAGAAATATTTCAGAGTCCATGACTTTTCAGAGAATTTGAAGGCCTGAGTGGCCACTTTCAATCTGAATGGAAAAGCTTCCATCTGGTGGGAAGATCTTAAGAATGTGAAAGGGGTCCACGAGGAGGACCTGTCCTGGAAACAGTTTTAGAAGTACTTCCGGAAGAAGTATTTGTCGTAAAAATATTTCGACGAGAACGCTAAAGAGTTTTATGAACTCAAATTGGGGCAACTCACTATAGAGGAATATGTCAACAAATTCCTCGACTTATTGAGATATGTACCCTACATCAAAGCAGAGAAGACGAAGGCACAACCCTTCATCAGTGGGCTACCCAAGGAATACCAGAATCGAATTGAATTTGATGAGCTAAAGACCTTAGAAGACACTATATGAAAGGCAACATATTGTCATGAACAATATGGACATCGGGCAGAGCCTCGTGGAGACTGGAAACCGAAGAGTGGTTCGAGATTTCAGAAAACGGGGATCAAATCCCCAGGATTTAAGAACGACAAGACGAACCCTAGAATGAAATTTCCAACCCGGAGTGTACTCCAGCAGAACTTTCCCTCGATGGATGGAAATAAAACTTCTAGACCTATACCAACGAAGACTAATAACCCAAAGAAAGAACCTCTGAAATGATGGGGTTGCGGAGAAGAGCATCTCCTGAGAGACTATCCACACCGACAACAGAACAGTCAGGAAGTTTATAACATTCAGGAAGCTACCACAGTCAATGATGTGGCAAGGAGTGTGCTGCAGATTTATGCAGCCTTGGATAATAACCAAGCTGACCACCAAGCTTCAGTGGTGGAAATAGAAGGTATGATTTTCAACCATCTAGTGTCTGTTTTGATTGACCCTGGTTCAAATTTGAGTTATATAGCTCCTAGAGCTGTTAATAAGTGTAAGCTATAGCCACGAAAACAAATCAATCCATGGTTGGTACAGTTAGCCACTGGCACCAAAAGAATGGTAGTAGAGGTCATACCAGCCTGCCAATTAATTTTGGGTGAATTCCCCACCCAAGAAACCCTTAACATATTACCCCTAGGATCATACGATCTGTTGATTGGTATGGACTGGCTGGCCACCCATAAATCCAGACTGGACTATTACCATAAAACCTTGGAGTGTGTAAGTAAAGAAGGGAGAAGGATAACCCTTCAAGGGATCTGAAAATCGGTCTCAGTGAGGAAAATATCAGCCCTGCAAATGAGAAAGTATTGCCGAAAAGGATGTTCCCTATATGAAATACAGGTTTCGAAAACAATCGAAGGTGATAAACCAAGCCCTGATGATCACCCTATCCTGAGATAATATAGAGATGTGTTTCTGGAAGAGGTACCGGGTCTACCTCCGAGAAGAGACATTGACTTCTCGATAGAGCTTGCACCAGGAGTGATGCCGGTGTCTAGGACACCCTACCGGATGAGCACACCTGAATTAGTGGAACTCAAATTGCAATTGAAAGAAATGATGGATAAGGGTTATATTCGACCCTGTGTGTCCCCATGGGGAGCACCAGTCCTATTTGTGAAAAAGAAGGATGGCACCCTTAGACTATGTATAGATTATAGACAACTCAATAAGGTAACCATAAAGAACAAGTACCCCTTGCCCAGGATTGATGTTCTATTTGATTAGTTGGGAGGTGTGTCTATTTTCTCAAAGATTGAATTGAGGTCAGGATACCATCAAGTCTTGTTGGTAGCCAATTCACATTTTTCTATTGTCCTTATGAGTTGCCTACACCAGTGCTTCGCAAACCTTGATTTTCGTCGCAATTCTCAAATAAAATGACACTTTTATTTTTGCGTTATTTACACACTTACCTTCGTTCTTGTTTTCACGACTGTAAGCGTGAAAACTTGGTCTTTCGAAGTCACATTAAAATCTTCATTGAATTTTCGTTATCATTCTTGTCGATATGCCCATTGCGCTTACATTTTATTTATCTGGCAAAACCTTTGGATCTGTACTCATCTAAACACTCTTTGATTGATTATCTAGTTTCGTTTCATTTCTAATTGAGTTTGCGATACATTGGTGATTAGATTTACATGTTATTTGATCAATTCACTTGGCATATTGATTATGTGTAAAAGCATTGGTGTTATGGTTAAAACCTTTGATGTGAATCGCTTCATGCAACACTTGGTATTGGTTTTGATTTGTGTGTTTGGTTTTAAAACTATGGCATAACTTTTGACTGTGCAAATGCTTTATCCACTTACCAAAGTTTTCGATTGATTGATTGAAGTTGAATGGTTGGAACATATATGCGTTGTGATTTGAATAGTTGAAAGCACCGGTGGTTGTACCATGGTAATGACTATTCTACATGGACAGAAAATAGTTCCACCACCTCGCACATTCGGGCATTAATGCTTTCCCCCTTTCCCGGGTTACCTCTGTTAATTTTCAGGTAAGCCTATGAGTTATTCGACCATGCATTGACCCTACCCAAACCCCTATCCACTGTGTGTTCTCTCCTGGCTCCTAAAGGGCGAATTGAACCCCCATGGTGTTCAGAGTCAGTTTTGGTTTCATTTTTTCCAGAGAAGACTGCTTAAGACTGCCCCCGTAAATGCCCCCAGAGTCACATTTTTGTGTGAGTGATTCTGGGCAAACGGTTTTGAATTAAATCAAACCGTTGAAAACCCAGAACCGAATTTAGCTCCTATACCTTCATTGCGGGCGATTTCCTCTGAAATCAAGCTTTTACAGAGATCTAGCTCGTATTTTTAAGGTCAATTTTTCAGATCCTCTTTGTGGCTGTAAGGTGCATTTTGGGTTTGTATGCATTTGCCAGAATGCTTATCACTTCTCCAGATCTGTGCTTCAGAACTCCCTCTCACCTGTCTAGCCTCTCACACTCTTGAACCCTTGATCAATCCTCCCAGGTATGAATTTTGATATCAGTTTCATTTTGTGAATTGATAGGATTAATATAATGATCTGAGTTTGGTTTTCAAATAGATCTGTCCATCATTCGAAATGACTCTGTCATAGTTTTGTGGATCCTGTACATTGTTTTCATTTTTCTAAAAATAAATGAAGTGATGATTTTGGTAAACGATTTGGTTGTGCCCAGTTTAGCAATTGATTGGTTTTCATTGGGTTTGATTCATTCGTCTGTTGGCCTGAGTTAACGAAATCAATAGTGTTTGTTTTTTATTGGATTTTGTTTATATCGGATCTGAACAGGAGATTTATGTGCTAAAATCAGAACACAATTGTGTATTGGATTGATACGATTTTGCTGGTGTTAGATCCTCTCGGCTCTGACTTAGTTCAATTTATTTCTTATGGTTGGATTTTCAAACGATTCCTTATGCTTGAATTGGTATAATCCTGTACGTATGCAATGCATCCATATTAGTGATTGGTCTGATAAATACAATGAAATCTATTAAACCAAAAAAACAGCTCTGTTAGTTTTGGATTTTAAAATGATTTTGTTGATAGCTGAAGCAACAGAAGCGGTTGGTGTTGATTTCAATTGGTTATGAATCGATTTCATGACTGTCGGTTATCCAATATGATTCCTTTGAGCCGATTTTGTGACAACAAATGAAACGGAGTATATGCTTCTCTGTAATCGTCTGATTGATCTTAGTCTTGTTTTGATCTCAAAATAGTATAACAGTTTCAATTTGAATGATTTGTTTGTGTTTCAAATAGCTATTAGATGCTTATTAATATTTTGAATTTAATTCTTTAAAGATTGGAATTGATTTTAATGCTGATTATGTGTCTGATTTAGACCAGCTACAGAATCACAAGATTTTGTAGCTAGTCTTTAGAATTAGATTTTTATCATTTTTATCCACAAAATATCTTCCTAACTTGTCTTGTTTTAACCTCTTACAGGTAGATTCGAATTGCATTGGACATGTTGGACAGTCTAGGAGATATTTGTGTGATTTAGTTTTATTTTTAAGTTTGAGTTAGAGATCGGAACTTGGGATATCATCCCAGATTTTTTGTAAACAGTTTTGATAACCTCTACAAGGATGTTTTACCCTGTAGGAGGTCTTTAAATACTTATTATTTTTTGTAATAAGGGGCATCCTCACTTGTGGGAGAACCAGGCTATGGATTTCTAATACAAACTGAGACAAGAGTTGATATCTTGCTACAACTTTCGCTTTCATAATATCAATCTTTTGTTTCAAGTTTTGCACATCAGTTTGCAGTTGATTATAGGCTACTTTAGCCATCATAATCTATTACAGGATGATATGATTTGATTAATGTGTTATCCATATCTAATCTCTTTCATCATTTTTTTAAAAGTACAACAATTACTTGGTTTCAGTTAATGAATCATAGATTTCTCTTCTTCGTTAATTGAATCATTTCGTACAGTTCTTTGCATACAGATTTATCTAACTATGAAGATTTATAAATCATAAGATTGTTGTAAAAAAATTTATGTCTTGTTTGTCCTGTAATCATATTTGAAGAGCACTACAGCTTTTGTTTACGAGAAGCTCCTGGATAATTCGGTGCGGGTTTCCTCCCTCCGATCAGCTAAGACAATCATTACAAACAGGACAAACCTGGAGCATTTCTTCAGGTTAGTTTTTTTTTGGTATTTAATAGTTTATTTGTTAGTATAATTTAAGTAGTTTAGTTAGATATATGTTTAGTTTAGATGTGTAGTTAGAGTTAGTATATTAGTTGTTTAGTTTAGTTAGTTTTCAATTTATTTCTTTTTCAAAAAATTATAAAAATAAAAAACAATAGCTCTCGCTGTCCTAGGACAGATTACCAATGAGTTTTGCAGGTTTTCATTCAAATCTGTCATTTGTAATTTTGTACATTTGTGAATAAGATTTATTTCTGTTAGTAGTTAGATATTTAATTTCTTAGAGTTAGCATAGTATTAGATAGTAGATTGTATATATAATAGTTAGATTTGTTTAGTTTATTTTAATAGTTAGTTTTAGTTAGATTAGTTAATTTAGTGTAGTTTTCTTTTGTTTTCTTAGGACTTAGTTCGGCTAATGGAGCCACTAAACCCGTTTGGATGGTTCATTCCAAACGACTTGGGTTATTTAGACAACCCCGGACCGGTTCCACTCTCCCAGTTGACGGACGGTCAATTTCGTCTGTCAACAAATGGCACTAGAAGGAGGGTCGACTGACAAGATGGCCTTGTAGGAGCCTTTATTTTAAGTGTATTCAATTTCCCCCATGGCTCCCAAAATCACTGTGTCGGAACATGCTTTCAACTTCTCATTACCCGATGTTCCCAACGAGACAGTCTCATGCTTTTCCAAACTCACCTTTGATGGTGAAGGCAATACATCTGCTAAAGACCACCTTAACTTTTGGTGCAAATGCATCAAACATGACATCTCATACTTAAGAGTTTTATGCAGACTTTTCACTTTTACTTTTAGAGGTCGAATCAAACATTGGTTTGAATCCTTTCCAGCATGTCACATTTTTTATTGGTTTCAATTTGTAGATGAGTTTCTAGATGCTTTTGATATTTATGATTTCGATCAATTATGTGAAGAATTTCATACTTCGCTAATCAACGGCGATCCATCTTCAGAAGGCTTTTTGACAAAAGTCTATCATATCCTCTGTAAATTTAATCTCGATGACATGTCATTGGAATTAAATCTCTTCTATGA
>ML785141.1:150870-181943 GCA_009831015.1 Picea engelmannii
TGTAAGTGCATCATAACCTATTGTAAACATAGTAATGTGAGTTTTAATGGGATATATATTAAAAAGAAGATGATTTTGAGTGATTCTTAATTGTCACAAAATTTATGGTGGTAATGAAGCCTATTTCTACAAATAGTAATGTGGGTTTTAATGACATATATATTTCGAAGAATATGCAATTAGTGAGTCTTTTAATTGCCACAAAATTAATGGTTATAAAGGGTAATGTTTATAGATATCCACACTCCCCTCACGTTGTGGGAGGGTCATGCTATCCACACTCCCTAGAGATATTAGGTCAAAAGGTTTGAAGATTTCGCATTTGGATTATCTCTAGAGTTAGTTCAATATTTTCAAAACTCCAACATATTTCAACAAAGGAAGGAATGGGAGATGCGATATGGAATTAAGGGTTTAAAGGGAGCTCAGTGATTTACTTTATTTATTTGTTTGCATTATTAGTTGTTAACATTTTAAAAATTACATTAGGAACATCGCTTGTTATTATCGTCTACATGTGAGATATGTGTGTGCTAGCTATGCCTAAATATCCAACACACATACAATATTATGGTTCAATAAACACATTAGTTACTAATGTCTCTAGGTTATTAATGAATTAATTAATAAATTGTCAATTTGAAGTTATATTATATGAATATAAATGTCATCAATAAGATAATAATTAGTTCCCATCTTTAAATATTAAATTAAGTTATAATAATTAGTTCCCATCTAAGACTCTTTAATTTCTATATTAAACTTTATTATCCAAAATGAATTATACGTCATAATTATTCCTTTAGTCAAAGGGTCACTAAAAGACCACCAAAGTGGGAGACAAGTTCTTTTTTGAGGAGTTTACAATGATAAGAGTCTATGGTTTGGAAGATAAGCCATATCAAAAGTGAGTGTTGAATTTGGTAGAGAATCCATATCAAGAGACTCAAAAAAGTGAAATTCATTCAATTACTGACTAAAAAGCCAAGCATATTAAATTAAATATTGATCGGATGAATTTCAAGGAAAAACCAAATCTACACAAGTAGGCGCAAAGACTAAAAATTCAGCCATGAATCAATCAACTCAGAGATAAATAAGGGATAGATGACATAGCAAATTCTTATCCTTCACTCATCATCCATGCACATAAAAGCAGGGCATTTGAATCTATAGGTCTTTAAACACCGAAGTGACGACCATCGATTCGGCTCCTGGACGACTGCTCAGGCACAGACTGATGTCTAAAGGGATAAGGGACAAAAGATAAAACCACAATCTTTTCCAGAGGAAATAATGGTTGAGATAAGTCTAGACAACTTCATTATATAATTAGAATCAAAGAGTTCCAAAACCACTAGAGACAAATAATGTGGTTGACCAAGAAACATTGCCATGGTTTAATCCTTGTTGTGTACCACATGACCAATACACTTGCTTAGTTGCCAAAGAGGATTTCCAACAAGAAAAGTTAAGCTAATATTGATCAACCAAATGATCTAAATAATTATGTGGGTGAATGGACAAGTATGATCGGCAATGTTTCTAATGATCAAACAAATGAAAGAATCATTGATCCTACCATCATTGATAGGGAATTATCACCCAATCCATCCCAAGAGGAAGTCAAGAGGATAATTTGTGAGAAGGATTGGGTTACTTACAAATGTAGGGGTAAACAATTTCAAAAGTAAGCTAAAAGTAATCCAACTCAAAGTAACCTAATTTAAAGTCTAACCAATCCAAATCCCAGTAATCAAAATCAAATAAATCCAAGTATGTGACCACATGGAACTCCTAAATGAACCCAACCAACTCAAGTTATGAAGAAAAAGTGGTTACTTTAAAAAAAAAGTTATAAATTGTTTTCGCATAATTGTATGTTGGATTCTAGGGAATTAAAAAATGTTATGCCAATAAAATTTATGAAAATATTAGGACTTGAAACCACCAAACATATAGTAAACAACTTGGTGGTTTCATTCCTTGGCCCTGAGATCCTTGAAGAAGAAACCAATGTGAAAAGTAATTTGCTTTAAGAAATTCTATCATTTAGATATTAAAATGGCATCTTAATGAGAACAAATGCATTAAATTTTAAGAGGAAAACTAGCATTCCATTATTAGTGATTTTTTTTTATTTATATAATTTTCTAATGAATTAAGGTTATATATTTTGGAAGCTTTAATTCAATTTTCTAAGTTTCAACATTTTACACCATATTCTAATATGTTGTTCATGTACCCAATAATTCTTCCTAGTAACAAGATTGTTTTTTTTATAGATTTCTATTACAATTGACTTGTGATGAGAGGAAAGCATTAGGTTGCATCAACCCTTACATTTTTTCCTTTTAAGAAAAGATAATATAGTTTATTCATAAACTCATTAGTTAACCTTTGTGGGGGAGAACTTCTTCAGTCTGGGTGCATTCTTACATAGCTGAGTTTATATCTTAGTGTTGGACAGAGCTTTTCCTATGTAGTATGAGCTATTATTGCTTGGGGGTCATTATATTTGGTAGTGATTCGAAGTACCTTCATTTGGGGACAAGTTTGGTATGAGGGGAAAGAACTCCATTTGTGGTTGTCACTACCTTCCATTTGGGGACTTGTTAATGCTGTTAGGAGGGTCAAAACAAAAGGGTGACACCTACAGGCCCATCTCTTGCTTTGGGGGCGCTGTTGTTTATGATTGTTGTGGCCTATATTACCACTTACAGAGATGGTATCTCCTACTGATAATTGTTGCACACTACAGTCATCTACAAGCAGGCTTATTTGGAGTAGTTTTGTAGAGACATCATATACAGAGAACAGATATCAGGTTCCTCTTCTAGTATTTTGTATTTTTCTGTGATTTCATTATATTGCTACCACCAAAAATTTAATACAATAAAGCAGTGGGGTTATTTTGTTGTTTTTTATATTCCTGTAGCAGAGTTTGTGTTTACTATGTGAGTAGAATGTTTTGAATACAAACTGTTTGTCTTAATATCTAAACCAAGAATTGAAACAAAATCTATCAGAAAATTTAGCA
Source organism: Picea engelmannii (assembly GCA_009831015.1). Classification (NCBI taxonomy): domain Eukaryota; kingdom Viridiplantae; phylum Streptophyta; class Pinopsida; order Pinales; family Pinaceae; genus Picea; species Picea engelmannii. The sequence continues at coordinate 153,911 of ML785141.1, forward strand.
AGGTACATTACATCCAACCATACATCCTCCAAAGTATTGTAGTACCGCTTTTTCTTCTATCGTCCATTCTACTCTCCAAATATGGCCATGTCCATGTACAGGTACAAGGTCGAATTCGGGCATGTACCTGTACATGGACAGGGCCAAATTACAAGGTAATGTGTTCTATTACCATTAGTTTATAAGCAGCATGTATAAGGTGTGATATGTAATAGATCAAGCATGCAGTGTCTATGTAAGCTAGGTTCACTATTAACTATGTATTGTCTATGTAAGAGTGATTTTGAAAATGTATCATAAAAAATAGATGTAGTCCAATAATAAAAACTTAATATTTAAAAATACACAATTAAGGAAAACATAACAATGGTATTACATAATCACTACTTTCTAAATCCAAATGAATTGACATAATTTTTTCAATGTCGTACTACTTTCTAAACCCAAATGTATCACTACTTTCTTTCCTAATTTTGTCAAGGTATATGGTAAATTGACAGGGCCAAATTCGGCCCTGTCCATGTATAGGTCTCGGCCTGAATTCAGGCTTGTACCTGTACATGGATAGGGATGAATATGGCCATGTCCATGTACAGGTACATGCCTAAATTCTGGCCTATACCTGTACATGGACAGGGCCGAATATGGCCCTGTCAACAATCTAAAAAAACATATTTAATTCCTAAACTATAATTCCTTAACTATATTTAATTCCTAAACAATCTAAAAATCTAAACTATAATTCTATTATAAATTTTAATTCTATTTTAGTAAATCAATCTAATCTAACCATACCTTAATGACGCTCGTTGCTCCAATGTCCACAACATTGTCACTGCTCCAACATCCACTGCTCGTCTACCCACAACAAACACCAAGTAGCACAACAACACAACCATCTCTCTGCACTCGCAGCAAACACTCTCTGAACTCGCAAACACACTCTGAACAGCACAACAAACACTCTCCGAACAGCACAACAAACACTCTCTGAACTCGCAAACACTCTCTAAACAGCACAACAGCAAACACTCTTTGAAATTGTAAAAACTATGACAGGTGCGATGTGTGGGTAATATATAAACATTTGTTCGGTAGAAACATATTTCGGCCGAAAAAACTTTTCGGCCGAAAGATAGTTCGACCGAAATATCTTTCGGTCGAAAAGAAGTTACCAGACGAAACAATATCCGTCCAGCTAAAATTGGACATGGAAATCGAGGGTGTCATCAAGGTTCCGTTCGGTTTGACGTTCAAAGGTTCGACTGGAAGAGTTTTCGGCCGAAAAATAGTACTTTTAGCCGAAAAAAGAAAATAAGTTCGGCCGAAAAAAAGATTTCCGGAATGTTGGAGACCTGATTGTCATGAAAGTGTAACCCACCTTCATGATTCCACCCTTAATGAAAAGACAATAATGGAAAAAGACATGTCCATTAAATGAAAATGCACTATCACCCAGGTATATATATGAGGCCCTCAATTGTAATATATCACCTCGTACAATATTTACCTACAATAACCTCTCATCAAGTTCTCTAAGTATTGTTGATACTTTCAGTGTGATTATTCTATGTTAACAATAGCATTTAAATCATAAAGCAATAACTATCAGATCTGAAAATCAAAAAATTCAACATGGTATCAGAGCATATCTAGGGTTGAAAGAAAATCAACATGGTATCAGAGCATACCTAGGGTTGAAATAAAATCAGCACTATGTCGATCACTTTGAAGTCTGCTATACTCTGCACTCCTTCAATATTGACATTTACTCTTGTTAAACTTCCAACTAGAATGATCTTATGTTGTTTAGCTAGTCTCAGCTGGATAGGAGACCAAATCAACTTTGGTTGGCCCATCATATCCCAAGTATATATTCGTATAGCATTTACATCGGACCCAAGATCCATAATTATATCGTCCATTTTGTAAGCTCATATCTACGAATTGAGCCCAAACTCCCTATTTGCTCGCTTCTTACTATGCATCTGGATAACTTCTCTGTGTGCGACATGTTTCTCCTTTTCTTGGGCACAATGGTCAACCACTTTGTGCAGACTACTCAACATAGATTCATCCTTCATTAAATCTTGGCAACTTCTTAAAAATATCTTCAAAGTACTTACCTTATCAATTTGTTTCTCTAAATGGTCATCGACTAGAGGCATATCATGTATCGGTGGTCTATCATACAATGGAGGTGTGATTGAATTTGATGTTATCCAGTATTATCTCATCAATTCTTTTCTTGCTTGCTGGTAAGTTTCTTTCTCTTTTCTCAGATCAAATAATGGTAATGGCTCTGCTGCTTTCCTTACCCACTAGTGAATTCTATTCCCTTGATCTGTCAAATTGGCTCTAGTTCTTGTTCCTCTACATGTAACTCATGTTATTATGGGTTGATTTTCATGTTGTTATGTTGCTATCATTTGTATGTGATGGTTTTGGTTCCCTCTTACATGTCATTTTTCTATCAGTTGAGAATAATCCTCTGTCGCGTGGTCCAATGCTCTGCAGTACATGCATGTCATGCAAGGATTCGGGCATTCGCACGCTAAATGTCCCAATTGATTGTAGTTATAACAAATGATTGGTCATGTTCCTCCTCTACCAAATCCACCTCTTCCTAGGCCTTTGAATCCTCCTTTGCCACCTTGATTATAACCTCCTCTCGGAGTATTATACTACATACCTCCTCTTTCTTTTGCTGCATTTTCTTCTTGGAATTTGTAAGCATGTGAAGTGTGCTCTCTCATCAGGTCCAATGTGCGACAATATTTCTTGTTGTGTCTAACGGAGTTACAATAATTGAAAGATAAATTATGTGTAGTGTTATGGTATTTCTGCATCAATGGACAATTATGAGGGTGGTGACCCACCATCTTGCAAATTTCACACCATAATCCTAATGGATTTGGGGATCCTGTATTCAATTATTGCTTGAATGATGGACACTCTTCTTTATGATGGTACTTTATTTTACAAGTGATACACCAAAATCCCTTGCGCTGTTATTTTCCTTTCAAAATTTCCTGCAACTAAATAGTTAGTATATCCAACTGTGATTGGACTTGAGCCATCCCCGCGTTATTCTCTCCTAGAGGGGACGCTTCCAATTTCATCTCAATTTCTAGAGCTTCTAACTGTGTCGAAATCTTTTTCTCCATCAAAGGGTAGTGTATATGTGGCAATAAACATGCAATAAACCATTCTCTATGTTACTGATCTGGAATTTGGAATGTTAGTCAATATTTCAATATCTTAAACCTTTGGTCAATGTCTCATACTGATTCATTTACTACATGTTTTATCTCCTTCATCTTTGTAATGCACTGTCACTGCAGCTTAGGCTTCTATAATTCTTTCGAAAAGACTTTTCTTACCTATGCCAATGTTCTTGTCTGGCCCACAGGTGTGGTATTCTGGTATTTCATATACCATAATAGTGCATGGCTTCTGAAGGTTGTCACCAACTACGCAATCTTCACATCATCATCCTAGAAATTATTACAGTCCATATCGTGTCACAAATGAAAATATGTTGTTCTGGATCTTCTGATCCACCCCCCCTAAAAGAGAAGCATCCTTAAGGTGGGATCTACCCCCACCATCATATTCTGTGTGGTATACCTTCATGATACCACTACCTGATTCTTATTCAATGCACTACTTTCACTACTTTGATTACTTCCACTACTTCCTCCACTAACTACAATTGTCAAAACTTTTGATCTTACCTCAGTTCTTGGCGACGCACACTGGGTCGTGGGTTCAACGTAGAGTTTGATTTGAGTGGCATCCTCTTCTACTGGACTGAGCTGATGGATCTTTTCTTCTGTACGCAGACTCCCTTCGATAGAGAATATTGCAACAATTTATTTTTGCTCGATCTCACTGTGTTTCCCTTTTCTCTCAGGCACATTCCTCTTCTTATTCATTCTAAATCTCTTACTGTTGCACAATATTCCAATCTCTTCATTATTCACACACTCTTCCTCACTTAGCATCCTCAACCCATATGTTCATCAATCCTTCTTTTAATCCCTCTCTATGGTCAGATCATTTCTTGGTCATCCCCCAGTTCCCTTATGTGCGCAGAGGTGCTTAGCAATTAGATTCCATTGTCAAAACGTTTTTGTCACCTTAATCCATGTAGATATTGACTTCAGGTATCTTCCATGTATCCTTTAGATAGTTTCCTCTTCTCAACAATGTACAAGTGAGTGCAATATATAGAAAACTCAGTAACATAACCTCGCAACACATTGTCCACCTAGTAGTCAATTGCATGTGATGTCTTATTTCTTACTACATTAACCTGTTGAATCAATTCAGGAGTTCAATTCCTCAGAACCGTAGTTCAATATATTCCAGTTTCTTCATTAAATCTATAGATCCACTCGACTAACACATTTGGAAAGTCAACAAAGAAAATTTCATGCAAATATGTAAAAACATACCTTTGTAACCATTCTTCCACGTCGATCTATGGATTTTGATTTTTCTCTACTGCAAACTTGATCTCCTTAGTATTTTTCCATTCTTCTATTTCCTCCTTAGTGGGCCTCCACATCACCCTCATTAGAAGATATTGATCTCGAAAATAGAACCATTTGTTGGTGCACAATGGGAAGACGCGGGGTTAATCATTAATAAACCAACAAAACCCTTAGACCTACCCTTTTGGCATCACTTGAAAGCAAGTGAAATCTCACCTGAGGCATCTAGAGGGGCTGCAGGAACAAAGTTTCTACAATAGGGGGAAATGAGGCATTCAACATAACCATACTATTCATCTACTGTGTGTGCAGTTTCTATTACTTAACCTCTAATTATCATGCAATATACCCTATGCGCGACATTACTCCACTTAACATTCATTCACTCGTCATTATCTTAAGTGTGTAAAATCATATCAACATTTATCAGTGACATCTTCAGAATACTAAACATTTACCATCATCACGCAATAACCATAAAGTAAACAAATCTATACTAACCATCCATCATATGCATCAGAAACATAACACGCAAAAAAAACACATCAAGACACAAGGTTTTAACGTGGTTCACCCCAAACTGGGCTACGTCCACAACAGATGGCTTCTTATTTTATTCATTCGCAATCTCCTTACAGCTGCACACTACACTTACAATAAGAAATATCGGTTGACATTACCCAAACCTGCCTCATTCGTTCTACTGTGATGCGATCCTAACTCCCAAAAACCTCAATCATAACTCGAAACACCCAAACACTTAGCCAATTCTTCACTCCTACATGCTTGAATCTCTCCTCATTCTTTTTTTCTACCCAAAACCCATTACATATTTATAGTATTTCATTAGGGCTAAACCTGTTACAACATGCTTACAAAGTGGAATTTTTTTTCCAAAACTTCACAACTAACTCTCGTTCGTGTTGACTCCTAATAACGTGCTAGTTTTTTTCTGCGCGCGTTGTTGCTTTGCCAAAATGTCGCACAATCCGCTTCTGCGTGATTCCCAAAACTTATCCAAAATAGTGTGCTCCAACAAAGACTATTCATGAAGATTCATTTTTTCTCTCTGAAACACCTTACATAAAGAAATGGTAATCATTTAGCATATAAGACATACAAAATTATAATTCATAGAAAAATGATTAGAGCACTCCCTAATGTTTAACTACATGATAATGAATGTATTTTTATGTTTCATGCCATATGATGATATGGATATGAATGTATTCTTTACTCTCTCAAAAATCCATAATGTAACCAACCTCCTTCTCATAGACAATGATAGTGTCATGCCCAATCTGGTCAACTTATGGCCCAATAAAATTGAGACTTTCACAATCTCTTAATATAGATGGAAGTTTCTATAATTCTTCTTTCAAAATATTTTAATAATAATAATAATCTATTTTTAAGGTCACGGCCAAGCCACACCAAATTGGTGTATGAGACCCCCCTCTGGATTTGAACTTGTGACCTCTTAAGAGGAAACACATGTTCTTAACCATTAGGCCCACTCAGGCTATATAATTTCTACATACGATAGTTTCTATAATTCTTTTTGTGGATATTCCTCTAAAAGAGTACATTTTTATATTGTTTATTAAGGCTTCCTCCTTTTGTGGGTCTTCCTATAAAGTAGTACAATTTTATACTGTTTATTAAGGCTTCCCCAAACAATAGTACAATTTGTCTTTTGTGCTGGTTTTTGCTTCTTTTATGTTTTATTGGTTTTTCTTCTTTTATGTTTTATCGACGGATTCAAAGAAAAATAATACAGTTACATGAAATTGGCTTACAAAGTCCTTTCCTTAGAAAACCATAAAATTTGTCAATATATAGACAATTTCAATGCATTTTCTAGTTTGGTCAAAATGGCATAGTCCAAAACCTTAAAAACCATAAACTTTGTCGATATATAGACAATTTCAGTGCATTTTCTAGTTTTGTCAAAATGGCATAGTCCAAAAGGGTTTGTTCATCATGCCGCCAACTATATTGTCATCCTAGAGACGCCACATGCACTTTAAAATTAACATCAACCCCAAGAGAGTTTACGTTGTGTCTTATTGTCAATCGGTGTAGTTTGTTTAAGTTTCAGCGTTTGTTATCATTTTATATACATCGATGCAAGATCTGTTGTTTAGGAGTAGTGTTGAACTTGGATTTTGCATTGCAAAGTCTTTGAAATCCTTCTCTCCCTGTATAGAGAACAATTTATCGTTATATATAGTGATTCTCTGAAGTAATTGATGGATGATATAATTGTGATAAATGTAAAGTTCACTCTATCTTCTATCTTTATCAGTGATCCATAGTGCTATAAATCTTTATAATAATAACAATAATTTATTTTTAAGGTCACAGAGGTATACATACCCTACCCCTTCTAGATTTGAACTTCTAACCTCTTAGGAGGAAACACATGTTCTTAACCATTAGACCCACACAATTAAGTGTGCAACAACCATAAAAAATGTTTCATAACTAATACTTTTGAACATTAATTTATATTTTTTCATTCAATATACTAGCTACTGACTACTTTGCAACTATCTCCTTTATTAAATTAAATCATTGACAATCCAGTGCATATTTTATAAAATTTTAAATCATTCGATCAAGTAAAAATCAGAAAGTGTTTGATCCATCCGCACAATTTTAGATGAATAATTGTAAATTAAACTTTAACACCATTAGCATTGTTCTTATTCGATATTATATTACACAAGAGTTTTAGTAATATATTTCAGTTGATTTGGTTATGGAAATCACTTGGATATAAATTTCATAATTCTTATATTAAATAAAAAATTAATTATATATGCATAGAAAAAACTTACAATACAATAAAGCAATATAAAACTTTAATACTATGAAATTCAATGGATATGTACATGGTGGCTACCTTTCAGATATATCCTGATTTTGTTGGGTGATAATAATTAATAAGCATATCCTAATCTGAAATGTTTGATTCTACAAGAATTCACATTATGGAAATGATTGTCACTAAAATGTTTGATTCTACAAGCATTCCCATTATGGAAATGACTGTCACTAAAGTGGTCCTGATATTTTCTGAAATTGTTTTGTTTTTTATTATAAGTGTTTTAGATAACCATAATTTATTGTCAAATTGTTCAATCTTCATAATTGCTTTGTTCTATGTTATAAGTGCTTATACATAGGTCATAAACTTGTTCTATGTTATAAGTGTTTATAGATAATCATAAATTATTGTTAAAGCATTCACATTATGGAAATGTCTGTCACTAAAATGTTTGATTCTACAAGCATTCACATTATGGAAATGCATGTCACTAAAGTGGTCCTGATATTTTCTGAAATTGCTTTGTTCTTTGTTATAAGTGTTTTAGATAGTCATAAATTATTGTCCAATTGTTCAATCTTCATAATTGTTATATGTTATAATTGTTTATAAATCATTCATAAATTTGTTCTATGTTATAAGTGCTTATAGATAGTCATAAACTATTGTCAAATTATTCAACCTCGACAATTGTTTTATTTTATGTTATAATTGCTTTGTTATATGTTATAAGTCAATTGTTTTTCTTTGTTCTATGTTATAGGTCTTTTAGATACTTATAATTTTTTGTCAAATTGGTCAACCTCCACAATTGATTTTTCTTTGTTCTAAGTTTTTTGGACAATCATAAATTGTAAATCATAATCAAATTATTCTGAGTAGTGATAAATTATTCTGCTCAATTCTGGGAAGTCATAAATTGCCACTCTACTGTGATTTTCAACCTCCACAATTGATTTGTTCTAAGTTTTATGGACAATCATAAATTATAAATCATAATCAAATTTTGTTCTAAGTTTTCTGGACAGTCATAAATTATAAATCATAATCAAATTTTGTTCTAACTTTTCTGGACAGTCATAAATTATAAATCATACTCAAATTATTCTAAGCAGTCATAAATTATTCTGCTCAAATCTCAACAGTCATAAATTACCACTCTACTACCATTCTCAATCTCCACAATTTCTTTGTTCTAAGTTTGCTTTGTTCTAAGTTTTCTGCACAATCATAAATTATCAACCATAAATTACCACTCTATTGCCATTTTCAACCTCCACAATTGCTTTGTTCTAAGTTTTTTGTACAATCATAAATTATCAACCTCCACAATTGTTTTGTTCTAAGCTTTCTGGACAATCATAAATTATCAACCTCCACAATTGTTTTGTTCTAATTTTTATAAATTATTAACCTCCATAATTGCTTTGTTCTAAGTTTTCTGTAAATTATCAACCTCCACACTTGTTTTGTTCTAAGTTTTCTGGACAATCATAAATTATAGTCAAATTATTCTGAGCAGTCATAAATTAGTATGCTCAGTTCTGCGCAGTCATAAATTACAGGTCTACTGCCATTTGAGACATTATTATGCAAAACCCCAATTATGCATAGTCGTGCAGTCATAAATTACAGGTCTACTGCCATTTGGGACAATATTATGCAAAACCCCAATGATGCATCTGAACCAACACTTAGATTTGAAGCCTGAAACCTCAGTAGTCCTCAAAGAAAAACCCCAAGAAAAGTCCTCATAGAAAAACCCCAGCGTTTTCTCAAAGAAAAACCCCATCACACGCCAAAGAACCAATACCAAAACTTAAACATGAACCTGAAACCTCCCGGAGTCCTTTTAAAAAATAGATGAGGGTACGATGGACATACATAGATACAACAAATATGAATTAAGGTTATTTTAAGCTACACATTCCATCCTGATAGCAAATAAAGTTTCCATCCTGATAGCAAAAAAAAAACTTGCACATACACCAAAATAATGTATGGCGGAATAGAGGATTTAGGGCAAAACAGAATCAGTGTTTTTATTCATAAATCATGGCCCAAAACTCATGCATGTTACATACAATGGAGGCACAACCATGAACTATCCAGAAGCAACTACTAAAATATATTATTTATCTACGCCTACACAAACAAAACACAGAACAATACTTTAATTTTTTCATTCCTTCCTTCCTCTGCCTATGTAGCGGTACCTCCAACTAAACCTGACGTATGACGATTGTGAGAAGAGAAAGTAGTGTGTTGAGTAGCATGCCTTCCCTCCTCCTGATGTCTCACCTTGGAGCCCTGCGACTGATCGTATCCTTGCCAAATCTATACATACATTAGAACACCCACCCACATCATCAAACAATTCAGATTTCAATTCAAGAACAGGAATAAAAAACAAAAAATAAAACAGTTGGCAAGATCAGAGAATCCTCTCGATGCAAATCCCCTGAAGAGCTAAGTCTCCAGACTCTCTCAGATCTGGCACCATGCGTCCTCTTCCTATCAACCACCAAGATCTATTTCGGCGTTCGTGACTTCGACAGTTCTCATACTTTGAAAAGCCTTTGCCAAATTCCTCTAGAATACAAAGTCTCCGGACCAAGGGATCACTTGCCACGTACTTGTTCATCAAACTGTCCTCGTCACTTCGACAGTTCGACATTCGGAAGTTTGGCGTGTATCTCTCGTCTTTCCCTCTGAACCATGCCAGATCGGTCACCACGTGTACCTAGCATCTACGACCAGGAATTACTTTGGCTTGTAGAGCTCCAGGGAAACTCACGCATCCTTATATTTTCGAATACCTGGAATCTCAGATAATCGTCGATCCATGGACATGTGTCCCTCCAGTTTCAATGGTCCAGATTAACTCCGCAACTCCGACATTCAAGAGTTTCGGCGTTAGACCATTCCTATTCTCCCAAAGTAGTGCTTCGTCGAAGCACTTAACACTTCCCTTCCTACGTTTGATCTAACGGTTGAGAGAGACTCATGTTGAATCCCCATATCTATGGCCCTCATTGATTCGTGACTTCGTCCTTCGACTATTTTCGAGGATTGTGGAATCGAAAGTCCCGAAGTCCTGAAGACAAAAGAACTAGCTCCTTTCAGAATAGCACATGGTTCCTAGGCCTTGGTCACATGGGTCCTTTGGGAAAACTTAGGGGCTATGTGCAAATCCCTTTTTGCAGCAAAGGGGTTGAGAACACGGGCATGAGCCCTCAATCGGATGGATGGTTAGCCTGAAGGGAAACACCCATTCCCGCTAAGGTAAACTTCAAGGGATTGGTAAGACTTAGAAATTCCAGTCGATCCTACCCCGACTCTCCTGCGGACTCACATCCCATGAATCTCTAACAGTGAAATTGAGATAAATCCAATATCACATAGATATAATAGTTTACAGAAATCAAAGAGAATTTCTAATAATTGTTCAAGTACTGAGAGACTGAATCATAAACACAGACATTTCATCGTCACATCCAATATAATACACATAGTATGAAAATACTTATCAGAACTGGAAAATGTGAAGTAATTGTTGAAAAAGGTGCATGTTTCCTCCCAACCATAGGCATAGTCACTCTTGACGGATTTACCACTAGCCACCCCCGAGCGAGAACATCGTGCTCTTAGAGAGATTATTTCTCCTTGCTCCAAAACAGTCAGGGATGGAGGTTACTCACCTCCTCCCACGAGAACTTGGCAACCGGTTTTCTCTGCTCTAAGAAAGGAGGTCTGCACGAGTACTTCCTGAGTCACTCGTCAGCCTCATTTATCATCTTGTAGCCAAACCTTTCCCATGGATTCTTACAGCCATATCGAGCTTACTACTCAACGTTTTTTTCCTCTCAACTTCAAAATCCAAGTATGTGTTTCTCTACTCTTCTATCTTGCAGATCTATCTTTGTCCCCGGAATTACCTCATTTATTGCCTTCCTTAAGAAGGTTTCATGGGTCTAATCCCCTTTCGTGGTCAGGCCTATAAGCCTTACAGATGGGTACCCTCCCCCATCTCCTCATTAACTCTTGAGGATGGCCTTCCAACTACCATCCTGACTAGTAATCCATTCCTAGGTCAGAGGACTATTGAGAAATTACACCCAGTAGGTACTGGTCTGGTGAGGGTCATCTCAACCATTCTTGGTTTCCCTTCACCATCTCTCTCATAGCATCCATGGTCTATCTTGGAAAACTCCCCCCCTTTCAGCAGTTGTGCAACACATATTCAAACTCAAATTCTATTAATGACAAAAAATTCTTACATTGACCCTTTTATACAAAGGTTCATCAAATCAAACATTCACACATATTTAGTCTGTCATAGTCTCTTGGCCAGTTATAGTTATATTTACAAACTAGGGGAAACAGAGGTATTACAAGAAAAGAATTTGTTGACGTACCCTCATGGTACAGTTGGATATGGTCTGAGATATGTCTCAAGTGGTGAAATTAGGATGCAAGGATATACATATTATGAATGGGCGAGAAGTGTAGTGGACAAAAAGAGCACCTTGTGGTGATTTTTTAGCTTAGGATTAGCCATGGTATCTTAGTTTAGCAGGAAGTAGACTTATGTAGCACTCATTACAATAGAAATACAATATATCTCATCCAGTGTCGCAAGTCATGAAGTATTTTGGCTTTGAAATCTTCTTGAAAGACTAATTGATCAGGAGCTAGAGAAGACCTTGATACATTGTGATAATTGAAGTTGTGTTCAGATTTCGGAAAATGCGGTATTTCATGATAGGTCGAATCACATTGAGATAAAATATCACTTCATCCGAGACATGGTACAGAAGGGAGCAGTGAAGCTCCAATACATATCCACAGAAGATTTTGGACATTCTCACCAAGCCTCTGCTAGGGTGAAGTTTGTATACTTCAGGGACAAGCTTGGCGTGATGTAGAATGTATCCCTCACTGAGAGGGAGTGTTTATGTTTCAACATCGGGAAAATATTCTCCCAAATTGGTCATGTTGATTTGACCAAAGGAGAATGATACATTCACTCATGGGGCCATGTTGATTTGGCTAGTGGTGAATGACCAGGGATGTTGATGTTTCTCCATTTAGAAAAACTGGGCAGACATTCTCCCAAATTGGTCTTGTTGATTTGACCAAGGGAGGATGATACATTCACTCACGGGGCTATGTTGATTTAGCTAGTGGCAAATGGACCAAGTGTAGTCTTTCTCCTATTAGTCATGTTGATTTTGCAAGGAGTGATAAAGACTCGAGATGCTCTCACATTTCCTACTTCAGGATCGAATGATACATATTAATTAGACGCGCATGTGAGAAAATAATCATCAACATAAATACAATATATAAATAATATATTTATAATATAATGTACAAATATATAAATAATTAATAATTAATTGATTAATGAAAAGACAATAATGGAAAAAGGCATGTAAATTAAATGAAAATGCACTATCGCCCAAGTATATATATCAGGGCCTCAATTGTAATATATCACCTCGTACAATATTTACCTACAATAAACTCTCATCAAGTTCGCTAAGTCTTGTTGAGATTTTCAATGTGTAATTATTCTATGGTAACAATAGCATTTAAATCATAAGGCAATAATTATCAGTTCTGAAAATCAAAAATTTCAACATGGTATCAAAGCATACCTAGGGTTGAAATAAAATCAATATGGTATCAAAGCATACTTAGGGTTGAAAGAAAATCAACATGGTATCGGATCTAGTTAAAAGCTTTCAGTTCCATAGCTAGTATAAGTCTTTTCCGAAGCTACTTAAAAGCTTTCAGCACCATATATGATAGATGTTCTTCATATATTTTATTTTTTGCAATTTTTAGGTCGTCGTCATGAGCATCCTGTGCACACAAAGCGACCACATTCCCTTTGGTCATGATTTTCCTAGTTACAGGGTGCAACCACCTTAAATATTGTAATTGTATGGTCATGGTAGAAAGCGACCTGTGCACACAGAGTGATCACATTCCATTTGGTCACGATTTTCCTAATTACAAGGCACAACCACCTTAAGCATTGCAGGGGATGTGCACTTGGAAAGAATGTCAAGGGATATTTTTCGAGCAGTGACAATAGGTCCAAGGGGATCTTGGATCTAGTACATTCATATTTATGTGGACCTATGACAGTTGCATATTTGGGTGGATTCTTGTACTATGCGATATTCATTGATTATTTCTCTCGGAAGACATGGATCTTCTTCATGCATAACAAGGATGAGGTCTTCAACAGATTCCAGGAGTTCGGGGCTCAGGTAGAGAACTTGACAGGGAAGAAGATCAAGGTTTTAAATTAATATAATGGAGGAGAGTACACTTCGAGGAACTTCAGTGATTTCCACAAGGATGCAGGGATCAAGAGGGAGTTGACTGTTCATTACAACCCATAGTAGAACAGAGTTGCAGAGGTGAAGAATAGGTCCATTTTAGAGACTTCCAAATCCATGATGCATTATCAGGATTTACCTATGTTCTTATCGGGAGAGGCATCTGGTACAACAATGTACATCCAGAATAGGAGTCCTCACTAGATCTTAGGGGACAAGACTCTCGAGGAGGCTTTCACAAGTGTGAAACCAGAGGTCATTCGTGATGTCACCTTTGACGAAGACACAACCTTCAGGAGGTCCAGAGAGTCTCGCATGGAGATCGATAGTGAGTAGAGCAAGGCTCTGAAGGATGTGGATTCAGGTCCCTCTGTTCGAATTGATCATCCTTAAGACTACGAGGAGGAGTCGGTAGAGCCAATAATGCTAGTGGATATACCTAGAGATGTTGTCGTTATCATAAAGAGGCCAACATTGATTCATGACACTTTGTAGGATGAAAATGGGCATGCAACTCATAGTGGTACGCTCACAGAGAGAAAATGACCTTAGAGGTTCTCAAGTCTTTCTCCTAGTAGTCAAGTTGATTTGACGAGGAGTGATAAAGACTCGAGATGCTCTCACATTTCCTGCTCTACGATGAAGTGATATATATTAATTAGACATGCACGTGAGGAAATAATCATCAACATAAATACAATATATAAATAATATATTTATAATACAATGTATAAATATATAAATAATCAATAATTAATAATCAATAATTAATAATTAATAATTAATTAATTAATGAAAAGACAATAATGGAAAAAGATATGTCCATTAAATGAAAATATATTTCCTCCCAAGTATATATATCGAGCCCTCAATTGTAATATATCACCTCGTACAATATTTACCTATAATAACCTCTCATCAAGTTCCCTAAGTCTTGTTGAGATTTTCAGTGTATAATTATTCTATGATAACATTAGCATTTAAATCATAAGGCAATAATTACCAGATCTGAAAATAAAAAAATTCAACATGGTATCAGAGCATACCTAGGATTGAAAGAAAATCAGCATGGTATCAAAGCATACCTAGGGTTGAAAGAAAGTCAACATGGTATCAGAGCTAGTTAAAAGATTTTAGTGCCAGAGCTAGTATAAGTCTTTTTCGAAGCTAGTTAAAATCTTACAGCGCCAGGTCTGATAGATGTTCTTCATATCTTTTATTTTTTGCAACTGTACAGTCATGGTCATGAACATCCTGTGCACACAAAGAGACCACATTCTCTTTGGTCACAATTTTCCTATTTATAAGGCATGACCACCTTAAAGATTGCAATTGTACGGTCATGGTTGCAAGCGACCTGTGCACACTGAAGCAATCACATTCCCTTTGGTTGCAATTTTCTTACAAGGCGCGACCAACTTAAGGATTGCAGGGGGTTTGCACTTGGAAGAATGCCAATGGATAGTTTCCAAGAAGTGACAATAGATCCAAGGGGATCTTGGATCTAGTACATTCAAATGTATGTGGACCTATGATAGTTGCATCTTTGGGTGGATTCTTGTACTATGTGATATTCATTGATGATTTCTTCTAGAAGACATGGATCTTATTCATGAAGACCAAGGATGAGTTCTTCAACAGATTCCATGAATTCAGGGCTCAAGTAGAGAACATGACAGAGAAGAATATCAAGGTTCTAAGGTTAGATAATGGAAGAGAGTACACTTCTAAGGACTTCGGTGATTTCTACAAGGAGGCAGGGATCAAGAGGGAGTTGATTGTTCCTTACAACCCACAATATAATGGGGTTGCAGAGAGGAAGAACATGTCCAATGTAGAGGCTTCCAAATCCATGATTCATGATAAGGATTTACCCATGTTCTTATTGGGAGAGGAATCCAGTACAATAGTGTACATCCAAAACAAGAGTCCTCACTGGATATTATGGGACAAGACTCACGAGGAGGCTTTCACAAGTGTGAAACCAGAGGTCAGTTGAAATGTCACCTTTGACAAAGACATAGCCTTCAGGAGGGCCAGAGAGTCTCACATGGAGATCTATAGTGAGTAGCAGGAGGCTCCGAAGGATGTGGGTTCAGGTCCCTATGTTCCAGTTGATCATCCTTCAGACTATCATGAGGATTTAGTAGAGCCAATGGATCTACCTAGAGATGTTGTCGTGATCAGGAAGAGGCCAACATGGATTTGTGACACTTTGCAGGATGAAAATGGGCATGCAGCTCCTAGTGGTATGTTCAGGGAGAGAAAATGACCTTAGAGGTTCTCAAGTTATATGGAATTGATGATTCACATCATTGATTCCGAACCTTCCAGTTATGAGGAGGTAGCAGGCCAACAAGTTTGGAAGGATGCCATGATGGAAGAGTATCAGTCCATCATGAAGAATGATGTGTGGGATATAATTTTGAGACCATATGGGAAGTCAATGTTGACTTCCAAGTGGATCTATAAGATCAATCATGTAGCATATGGAAACATCGAGAAGTACAAAGCGAGGTTTGTGGTGAGAGGATTCTCTCATAAAGAGGGAGTAGACTATGAGGAGAGTTTTTCTCCAGTCTCTAAGTACATTTCCATCAGGACTATTATTTCTCTTGCTTTAGTTATGGGGTTGATATTACATCAGATGGATGTGAAGACCTCATTCCTCAACAGTATGATTGAGGAGGAAGTTTACATAGAGAAACCTCAAGGCTTTGTGATACATGGGAAGGAGTCTCATGCTTGCAGATTGAAAAAGGCCTTGTACGGAATCAAGCAAGAACCCTGGGCATGGTACTCTAGGATTGATAGATAATTGATGAGTTTAGGATTCATCAAGAGTGATGTGGATCCCAACCTTTAATACAAGGTTCTTGATGGTGATCCTTTGATCTTGGTGCTATATGTTGATGATATGTTCCTTACAAGGGTAGAGAGAATCATTGTCAAGTGCAAGAGGGAGTTAGACTCAGAGTTTGAAATGAAGGATATTGACTTGATGCATTATTTCTTGGTATTGGAGGTGTCTCCCTCGCTCATTATTTATTGGTATTATAGGTGTCCCCCTCGCTCATTATTTCTTGGTATTGATGCAGAATGTCTCCCTCACTGAGAGGGAGTGTTTATGTTTCATCATAGGGCATACATTCTCTCAGATTGGTCATGCCGATTTGACCAAGGGAGAATGATACATTCACTCACAGGGCCATGATGATTTGGCTAGTGGTGACTGGCCCATTATGTTGATGTTTCTCCAGTTAGCAACATCGGGCATACATTCTCCCAGATTGGTCATGCTGATTTGACCAATTGAGAATGATACATTCACTCACAGGACCATGTTGATTTGGCTAGTGATGAATGACCTAGGTGTAGTATTTCTCCTAGTAGTCAGGTTGATTTGATGAGGAGTGATAAAGACTCTAGATACTCTCAAATTTCTTTCTCTAGGATGGAGTGATCTATATTAATTAGACGTGCATGTGAATAAATAATCATAAACATAAATACAATATATAAATAATATATTTATAATATAATGTATACATATATAAATAATTAATAATTAATGAAAAGACAATAATGGAAAAATACATGTCCATTAAATGAAAATGCACTATCGCCCAAGTATATATATCGAGTCCTCAATTGTAATATATCACCTCGTACAATATTTACCTACAATAACCTCTCATCAAGTTCGCTAAGTCTTGTTGAGATTTTCATTGTAATTATTCTATGTTAACAATAACATTTAAATCATAAAGCAATAACTATCAAATCTAAAAATCAAAAAATTCAACATGGTATCAGAGCATACCTAGGGTTGAAAGAAAATCAACACTATGTCGATCACTTTGAAGTCTGCTATACTGTGCACTCCATCAATATTGACATTTACTCTTGTTAACCTTCCAACTAGAATGATCTTATGTTGGTTCACTAGTCTCAGCTGGATAGGAGACCAAATCAACTTTGGTTGGCCCATCATCTCCCAAGTCTATCTCGATATAACATTTACATCGGACCCCAGATCCATAATTATATCGTCCAATTCGTAAGCTCCTATCTACGCACTGAGCCTAAACTCCCTATTTGTTTGCTTCTTACTATGCATATGGTTAACTGCAATGTGTGCAACACGTTTCTCTTTTTCTTGGGAACAATGGTCAACCATTTCGTGCAAACTACTCAATGTAGATTCACCCTTCATTAAATCTAGGAAACTTCTTAAAAATCTCTTCAAAGTACTTACCTTATCATTTTGTTTCTCTGAATGGTCATGGACTAGAGGCATATCATGTACCAGTGGTCTATCATACAATGGAGGTGTGGTTGAATTTGATGTTATCCAGTCTGCTCCCATCAATTCTTTTCTTTCTTGTTGGTATGTCTCTTTCTCTTTTCTCGTATCAAATAATTGTAATGGCTTCTCTACTTTCCTTACCCACTGGTGAATTATATTCCCTTGATTCGTCGAATTGGCTCTAGTTCTCGTTCCTCTGTGTGTAACTGTTGCTATTATGGGTTGATTGTCATGTTTTTATGTTGCTATCATTTATATGTGATGGTTTTGGTTCCCTCTTACATGTCATTTTTCTATCAGTTGAGAATAATCCTCCGTCGCATGGTCCAATGCTCTATAGTACATGCATGTCGTGCAAGGATTCGGGCATTCACACGCTAAATGTCCCAGTTGATTGTAGTTAAAACAAATGATTGGTCCTCTTCCTCCTCTACCAAATCCACCTCCTCTGCCACCTTGATTATAACCACCTCTCGGAGTATTATTCTACATACCTCCTCTTTTTGTTGCTGCATTTTCTTCTTGGATCCTGTAAGCATCTGCAGTGCGCTCTCTCATCAGGTCCAACGCGCGACAATCTTTCTTGTCATGTCTGACGAACTTACATAAATTGCAAAATAAATTCCTTATAGTGCTATGGTATTTCTGCATCAATGGACAATTATGAGGGTGGTGACCCAGCGTCTTGCAAATTTCACACCATAATCTTAACGGATTTGGGGCTCCTGTATTCAATTATTGCTGGAATGATGGACACTCATATTTATGATGGTCCTCTATTTTACAAGTGATATACCAGACTCCCTCGCGCTTTTCTTTTCCTTTCGGAATTCAGAATTTCCTGCAACTGAATAGTTAGTATATAGCCAACTATGATTGGACTTGAGCCATCCCCGTGTTATTCTCTTCTAGAGGGGATGCTTCCAATTTCATCGCAATTTCTAGAGCTTCTGACTATGTCGTAATCTTCTGCTTCGTCAAAGGGTAGTTTATATGTGGCAATAAACATGCAATAAACCATTCTTTGTGCTATTGATATGGAATCTGGAATGTTAGTTAGTATTTCAATATATTAAACCTTTGGTCAAAGTCTCATACTGATTCATTTACTATCTGTTTTATCTCCTTCAGCTCTGTACTGCATTGTCACTGCGACTTAGGATTCTATAATTCTTTTAGCAAGACTTTTCTTACCTCTGCCAATGTTCTTGGCTTGCCCGCAGGTGTGGTATTCTGGTATTTCATATACCATAATAGTGTGTGGTCTCTGAAGGTTGTCACCAGCTGCGCAATTTTCACATCATCGTCCTAGGAATTCTTACAATCCATATCGTGTCATAAATGAACATATGTTGTTCTGGATCTTCTGATCCACCCTCCCTGAAAGAGAAGCATCCTTAAGGTGGGATCTATCCCCGCCATCATATTCTACGTGATATTCTTTCATGATACCACTACCTGATTTTGATTTAATGCACTACTTTGATTACTTCCACTGCTTCCTCCACTAACTACAATTGACAAAACTTTTGACCTTACCTTAGTTCCTGGCGATGCACACTGGGTCATGGGTTCGACGCAAAGTTTGATCTGAGTGGGATACTCTTCTACTGGAATGAGCTCATGGATCTTTTCTTCTGTGCGCAGGCTCCCTTCTATCTAGAATATTGCAACAATTTCTCTTTACTCGATCTCACTGTGTTTCCCTTCTCTCTCAACCACAATCCTCTTCTCATTTGTTCTAAATCTCTTACCGTTGCGCAATATTCCAATCTCTTAATTCCTCACACACTCTTCCTCACTCAACATACTCAACCCATCTGTGCCTCAATCCTTCTTTTCATCCCTCTCTATGGTCAGATCATTTCTTGGTCATCCCCCAGTTCCCTTATGTGCACAGAGGCACTTAACAATCTAATTCCATTGTCAAAACTTTTTTGTCGCACAACATCTTAATCCACGTAGATATTGACTTCAGGTATCTTTCGTGCAATCCTTTATATAATTCCCTCTTCACAACAATGTACGAGTGAGTGCAATATATAGAAAATTCAGTAACGTAACCTCTGAGCACATTGTCTAACCAGTAGTCAATTGTGCATGATGTCTTATTTCTTACTACATTAACCTGTTGAATCAATTTAGGAGTTCAATTCCTCAGAACCGCAGTTCAATATCTTCCAGTTTGTTCATTAAATCTCTGGATCCACTCTACTAACACATTTGGGAAGTCAACGAAGAAAATTTCAAGCAAATCTGTAAAAACATACATTTGTAACCATTCTTCCACGTCGATCTATGGATTTTAATTCTTCTCTACTGCAAACTCGATCTCCTTAGTATTCCACCATTCTTTTATCTTCTCCCTAGTGGGGCTCCACATCCCCCTCATTAGCAAATCCCGATCCCAAAAATAGAACATTTGTTGGCGCACAATGGGAAGACACATGTTTAATCATTAATAAACCAACAAAACCCTTAGACCGACCCTTTCGGCATCACTTGCAAGCAAGTGAAATCTCACCTGAGGCATCTAGAGGGGTTGCAGGAACCAAGTTTCTGCAATAGGGGGAAATGAGGCATTCAACATAACCATACTATTCATCTACTGTGTGCGCAGTTTCTATTACTTAACCTCTAATTATCATGCAATATACCCTGTGTGCAACATTACTCGACTTAACATTCATTCACTCATCATTATCTTAAGTGTGTAGGATCATATCAACATATATCAGTGACATCTTCAAAATACTAAACATTTACCATCATCACGCAATAACCATAAATAATAAACAAATCTATACTAACCATCCATCATATGCATCAGAAACATAACACACAAAAGAAACACATCAAGACACAAGGTTTTAACGTGGTTCACCCCAAACTGGGCTACGTCCACAACATATGACTTCTTATTTTATTCATTCGCAATCTCCTTATCACTGCACATTGTGCTTACAATAAGAAATATCAGTTGACATTACCCAAACCTGCCTCATTCGTTCTACTGCAGTGCGAGCCTAACTCCCGAAAACCTCAGTCATAACTCGAAACACCCAAACACTTAGCCAATTTTTCACTCCTACATTCTTGACTCTCTCCTCATTCTTTTTTCTACCCAAAACCCATTACATATTTATAGTATTTCATTAGGGCTAAGCCCGTTACAACATGGTTACAAAGTGGATTTTTTTTTCCAAAACTTCCTAACTAACTCTCGTTTGTGCTAAGTCCTAATAATGTGCTAGTTGTTTTCTGCGCGCATTATTGCTTTGCCAAAATATCGCACAATCCGCTTTTGTATGATTCGCAAAACTTATCCAAAATAATGTGCTCCAACAAAAACTATTCATAAAGATTTGTTTTTACTCTCTAAAACACCTTACATAAAAAAAATGGTAATCATTTAACATATAAGACCTACAAAATTATAATTCATGAAAAAATGTTTAGAGCACTCCCTAATGTTTAACTACATGATAATGAATGTATTTTTATGTTTGATGCGATATGATGATATGGATATGAATGTATTCTTTACTCTCTCAAAAATCCATAATGTAACGGCCTCCTCCTCATAGACAATGATAGCATCATGCCCAATCTGGTCAACTTATGGCCCAATAAAATTAAGACTTTCACAATCTCTTAATATAGATGGAAGTTTCTATAATTCTTCTTTCAAAATCTTCTAATATAGATGATAGTTTTTATAATTATTTTTGTGGATATTCCTTTAAAATAGTATAATTTTATATTGTTTATAATTCTTCTTTCAAAATTTTCTAATATAGATGATAGTTTCTATAATTATTTTTGTGCATATTCCTTTAAAGTAGTAGAATTTTATACTGTTTATTAAGGCTTCCTCCTCATATTCCTTTAAAGTAGTAGAATTTTAAACTGTTTATTAAGGCTTCCTCCTTTTGTGGGTCTTCCTGTAAAGTAGTACAATTTTATACTTGCTCTAAAGTAGTATAATTTTATAATATTTATTAAGACTTCTCCAAACAGTAGTACAATTTGTCTTTTGTGTTGGTTTTTGTTTCTTTTATGTTATGTTTTATCGTCGGATTCAAAGCAAAATAATACAATTACATGAAATTGGCTTACAAAGTTTTTTTCTTTAAAAAACCATAAACTTTGTCAATATACAATTTCAGTGCATTTTCTAGTTTAGTCAAAATGGCATAGTCCAAAACCTTAAAAACCATAAACTTTGTCAATATATAAATAATTCAATGCATTTTCCAATTTGGTCAAAATGGCATAGTCGAACTTGGATTTTGCATGGTCAGGTCTTTGAAATTCTTCCCTAGAGAACAATTTATTGTTATGTTTAGTGATTTCTGAAGTAATTGATGGATGATATAATTGTGATAAATGTAAAGTTCAATTTATCGTTATATATAGTGATTCTCTGAAGTTATTGATGGATGATATAATTGTGATAAATGTAAAATTCACTCTGTCTTAATCACTGATCCATAGTGCTATAAATCTTTATAATAATAATAATCATCTATTTTTAAGGTCATGAAGGTATACATACCCTACCCTCTCTAATTTGAACTTGTAACTTCTTAAGAGGAAACACATGTTCTTAACTATTAAACTCACTCAGTTATAAAAGTGCAACCACCATCAAAAACTTTTCTGATATTTTTAAACATTAATTTATATTTTTCATTCAATAAACTAACTACTAACTACTTTGCAGCTATCTCTTTTATTAAATTAAATCATTAACAATTCACTGTCTATTTTATGAAATTTTAAATCATTCCAGAGTAAAAAATCACAATTTTAGATGAACAATTGTAAATTAAACTTGAACATCATTAACATTATTCTTATTTGATATTATAGTGCACAAGAGTTTTAATACTATATTTCAATTGATTTAGTTATAAAAATCACTTGGATATAAATTTCATAATCCTTTTATAAATAAAAAATTAATTATATATACATTAAAAAAACTTACAATACAATAAAGCAATATAAAACTTTAATATTACAAAATTCAATATAAAACTTTAATATTATGAAATAAGCAATATAAAACTTTAATATTACAAAATTCAATATAAAACTTTAATATTATGAAATTCAATGGATATGTACATGGTGGGTACCTTTCACCTCTATACTTGCTAGGTGATAATAATTAATAAGTATTTCTTAATGTATATTATAGAAGCATTCACATTATAGAAGCATTCACATTATAGAAATGACTATTACTAAAATGTTTGATTCTATGATTCTACAAGCATTTGCATTATGGAAATGATTATCACTAAAGTGGTTCTGATATTTTCTGAAATTGTTTTGCTCTTTGTTATAAGTGTTTCATAAATTATTGTTAAATTGTTCAATCTTCATAATTTCTTTGTTTTATGTTATAAGTGTTTATAGATAAGTCATAAACTTGTTCTATGTTATAAGTACTTATAGATAATCATAAACTATTGTCAACTCATTCGCATTATGGAAATGATTGTTATTAAAATGTTTGATTCTAAAAGCATTCACATTGTGGAAATGACTGTCACTAAATTGGTCCCGATATTTTCCGAAATTGCTTTGTTCTTTGTTATAAGTGTTTTAGATAGTCATAAATTATTGCCAAATTGTTCAATCTTCATAATTGCTTTGTTCTATGTTATAAGTGCTTATAGATAAGTCATAAACTTGTTCTATGTTATAAGTTCTTATAGGTAATCATAAACTATTGTCAAAGCATTCACATTATGGAAATGACTGTCATTAAAATGTTTGATTCTACAAGCATTCACATTATGAAAATGACTGTCACTAAAGTGGTCTTGATATTTTCTGAAATTGCTTTGTTCTTTGTTATAAGTATTTTAGATAGTCATAAATTATTGTCAAATTGTTCAATTTTCATAATTGCTTTGTTCTATGTTATGAGTGCTTATAAATAAGTCATAAACTTGTTCTATGTTATAAGTGCTTATATATAGTCATAAACTATTGTCAAATTGTTCAACCTCCACAATTGTTTTGTTTTATGTTATAATTGCTTTGTTCTATGTTATAATTGCTTTGTTTTATGTTATAAGTCAATTGCTTTGATTTGTTATATGTTATAGGTCTTTTAGATAGTTATAAATTATTGTCAAATTGGTCAACTTCCACAATTGCTTTTGCTTTATTCTAAATTTTCTGGACAGTGATAAATTATAAATCATAATCAAATTATTGCTTTTGCTTTATTCTAAGTTATCTGAACAGTGATAAATTATAAATCATAATCAAATTATTCTGAGCTTATTCTGAAATTATAAATCATAATCAAATTATTCTGAGCCTTTATAAATTATTCTGCTCAATTCTGGGTAGTCATAAATTACCACTCTACTGCCATTTTCAACCTCCACAATTGCTTTGTTCTAAGTTTTCTGGACAGTCATAAATTATAAATCATAATCAAATTATTCTGAGTAGTCATAAATTATTCTGCTCAATTCTTGGTAGTCATAAACTACCACTCTACTGCCATTTTCAATCTCCATAATTGCTTTGTTCTAAGTTTGTTTTGTTCTAAGTTTTCTGTACAATCATAAATTATCAACCATAAATTACCATTCTAGTGCCATTTTCAACCTCCACAATTGTTCTAAGTTTTCTATACAATCATAAATTATCAACCTACACAATTGTTTTGTTCTAAATTTTATAAATTATCAACCTCCACAATTGCTTTGTTCTACTGCCATTTTCAACCTCCTCTACAATTGCTTTGTTCTAAATTTTCTGTACAATCATAAATTATCAACCTCCACAATTGCTTTGTTCTAAGTTTCATATATTATCAACCTCCTCAATTGCTTTGTTAAGATTTCTGTACAAACATAAATTATCAACCTCCACACTTGTTTTGTTCTTAAGTTTTCTGGACAATCATAAATTATAGTCAAATTATTCTGAGCAGTCATAAATTATTCTGCTCAACCTCCACACTTGTTTTGTTCTCAAGTTTTCTGGTCAATCATAAATTATAGTCAAATTATTCTGAGCAATCATAAATTGTTCTGCTCAATTCTGCGCAGTCATAAATTACAGGTCTACTGCCATTTGGGACAGTATAATGCAAACCCCAATTCTGGGACAGTATTATGCAAAACCCCCATTCTGCGCAGTCGCGCAGTCATAAATTACAGACCTACTGCCATTTGGGACAGTATTATGCAAAACCCCAACGAGAGCATCTGAACCAACACTCACATTTGAAGCCTGAAACCTCAGTAGTCTCAAAGAAAAACCCCAAGAAAAGTCCTCGTAGAAAAACCCCAGCGTTTTCTCAAAGAAAAACCCCATCACACGCCAAAGAACCAATACCAAAACTTGAACATGAACCTGAAACCTCCCGGAGTCCTTTAAAAAACGGATGAGGGTATGATGGACAGGCATAGACACAGCAAATACGAATTAAGGTTATTTTAAGCTACACATTCCATCCTGATAGCAAATAAAGTTTCCATCCTGATAGCAAAAAAAAAACTTGCAGAGACACCAAAACAATGTATTGACGGAACAGAGGATTTAGGGTAAAACAGAATCAGTGTTTTTATTCATAAATGGTGGCCCAAAACTCGTGCATGTTACATACAATGGAGGCGCAACCATGAACTATCCAGAAGCAACTACTAAATATCTTATTTATCTACGCCTACACAAAACAAAACACAGAACAATACTGTAATCCGTTCATTCATTCCTTCCAACTCCACCTGACATAGGACGATTGTGAGCAGAGAAAGCAGTGTGTTGAGTAGCATGCCTGCCCTCCTCCTTCTGTCTCACCTCGGAGCCCTGCGAGTGATCGTATCCTTGTGTAATCTCTACACACAGTAGAACACCCACCCACATCGTCAGACAATTCAGATTTCAATTCAAGAACAGGAAGAAAAACCAGAAAATAAAACAGCTGGCAAGATCAGAGAAAAGAAAATGGATTGTTGATAATCCTTACGGGCGTCGGCATCGCGATCGGCAGTGGCCTCTACTCCCTCGGAAGGGGTTTGGTCATACTTGACACGCTCTTCGTACCTTTCCCCGAAACCCTCATCCGACGACCGTGTCGAATACCCGTCTCCAAAAGAAGCTGCCATGACGTTCCTGAAACGACATCGACATAAATCCATAGAGACTCCAAGTCGAAGAAGAAAGCTCGGCCAAAATACCCAGAAGCCTGATCAGAAACCAAATCAAGCAAAGCAAATACATACCTGTGACTCTGGCACGTTTTCGCCCCAGCCTCGGAGTCCGGTTTCTTGTGGGCATCCATGGTCGACTCTGAGTCGGAAGGTTCCTCCTGCTTTGCGTGGACCGACCGACTGATGTTGTAAAACGCAGCAGGGCGCGTATAAGTACTGCTCAGGGCTACTCGCTCAGGTAAGCGCAAGCAGGGGATGGAGGCGTTAATGGGCGATTTCCCTGCAAACGTTCGCAGCGCCAATGATTGCATGACTGACTGTGAAGATCAATGCGGGCGATGCACACACGTATATGAGTATGAACACGGTCGATTCTGATTGGAAAATAAGAAGGATGGGGATATAAATAAATCGTCCTGCATGGGCTGTTCTCGCACGCCATCGTATCACTGTTTCAGAGGGAAAGAGGAGATCTGGCCAGTCAGAAATGGTACGTGTCGTATGTTTGGAGTAGCAGCGCGACGCATCAGAACTGTTTTTAGTTGAGAACGACATCGTGTGCAATTGGGTTATAACGTGAGTGGGAAGATACGAGGACACTTATCACCGCCTTCATGTTGTTATAACGGGAAGCAGGGTTGGAATTTCAAATCCAACCAGCCCGTTTTGACGTATCGAAGGAGATTGATGGTTTGTCATAACGGGAAGCAGGGTTGGAATTTCAAATCCAACCAGCCCGTTTTGACGTATCGAAGGAGATTGATGGTTTGTCGAAATTTGTTATTGTATTTGACAGTCAAATTGCTTTTTGATTGGCAAATTCCATTCTTGATGGGAAGGTATCGGTGGGTCCAATTTAAATGTTTGATTTTTTGGGGGGTGTTTTTATGGGTATATTTTTCGATTAAGAGGTTACAGGTTCAAATCCAGAAGGGGTAGGGTATGTATATCTTCGTAGATTTTATCAGTCAAATCGCTGGGCAGAGGGGGGTCCCTTGTCTCACAAACAAAGGGGTCTCGTACACCAATTTGGTGTGCTGGCTTGGCCGTGACCTTAAAAATAGATTATTATTATTATTCAAATCTGATAAAAAAAATTGAATTAAAAATAGATTATTATTATTATTATTATTATTCAAATCTGATAAAAAAATTGAAACTCCAGATTTGAATGATGAAATATGTATAATTTAAATGCTTCAAAGGTTTTTCAAGATGTTGAATTTATTTATGCATTCAAAAATACAATTTAAACAACAAAAAAAAATGATAATTCCAACAAGATTTGTTTAACCTTAGTCCAATAAAAAAATTAAATGTTTAAACAACGTAGAATATGTTTAACCTTGTTACAATGAAAAAATACAAAAAAAAAAAATTGAATGTTTAAACAACGCCGAATATAATTGGTGAGTGTGAAGAGAGGAGTACACTTATCACCGCCTTCAGGTTGTGGGTTATACTGTGAGTGCGAAGAGACGAGGAGGACGCTTATCACCGCCTTCAGGTTGTTATAAAGGGAAGCATCTATTTTATTCGTGAGTGCTAAGATAACGAGTACACTTATCACCGCCTTCTGGTTGTTATAAAGGGAAGGCATCTATTTATTTAATTTTATACATTCTAGATCATGAGGCCCATCTCTAACATATGCTGAACTTTTTTTATATATGATAAATCCACTATTTCGACTATGATGAATACAAAATATGGTTTTATGCAATTAAAATAATTAATAAACTTTTTTTTATATCTGATAAATCCACTATTTCGACTATGATGAATACAAAATATGGTTTTATGAAATTACAATAAATAATAAGTTGATTTGGTTGATTAAGTGT
>ML785141.1:188166-211009 GCA_009831015.1 Picea engelmannii
GGGGGGGTCTGGAATGGAATGGTTTTCTGGCAGGCCCATCCGCTAACATGGCAAGAATCTATTGCACCAGACTCCCACCGCTTACCGTAAACCATCTTACCACTTACCATTTACCATTTTTCTGATATACCCCCGCCGTCCCGTGACATCAGTTTCCACTATCTTCTCCTAATGGTCCCGTCTCATAACTCTGTCAGTTCTTTTTCCCCTGCTCACCCATCACAGGTCCCTTCGCCATTGTTGATCCTCAATCAAACTCCCTCCACGTCACCCGATCGTACTCGTCACTTGATTTTTCCTGCCATCTCATGCTCCAAAGGACCCGTTGGCCATTTATTACAGGTTAATTTATCCGTTAGCCTACTGATCTGTCCCCCGCACCCAACGGGTATTTGTTTGCTCAAAACTAACCTTTTCCCCTCATTCACCCATTGTTCACCTTATCCGTCTTCTCTCCGTTCTCAGCTAGCAGTCCAAAACCACAGCCTTTCCCACTAACGTTTGTGTTTAAATTGCAGGTATTGTTCGCAGCGATGGTGCCAAAATCCAAGAAAGCAGAAGCTAAGGAAAATCCTTTCCTCCCACCTCCTGTCGAACTTGACAGGATCCCCTTGGCCGACAAAGATCATCTAATCTCATATACAAGGTGTGAATTTGACTTCGCGGATTTGCAGTCATGGTTCAGAGACATTTTCTTAGATCAAAGCAATGAAATTGGGCTTTGGGAGTCCAATCTTCCTCTATACCTTTTCCCCCAGATCCATCATTTCCTTGAATTTTCCCTCAAATGTCAGGCTCATTACCTCCATGACCAGATAACCATAGTCTCGTCATCGGGAGAAACTTTGTTCGTCATCACACCAGAGGCCATTGATCAGATGATGCAGATACCCATAACTGAATCCATCTTCCCTTTTAATCTTGAAATCATAATGGAGTTATACCAGAAACTATCTTTCCCTCAGAGAGCCCAGATTTTTGAACTTTTCCTCCCACAGGATGCTCAGCTCCCCAAGTCAAATCCCCCATATCCCTCCTCCATGTTCTCAAAAAAGGGCAATCAAATCATTTCATCGCTCTACTCTCTGCTTGGTTATTTTTCAGATGAATGGGTGGATGAACCTATATTGGGTTTTCTGTCCATTTTCTCTACAGAGGAAAGGCCCACCATTCAGTTCGACTATAGTACTTTCCTGGCGGAGAGTATTCATGAACAACTTTCAAAATTCTCCACAGAGGGCATGTTCTAATATTCCTCCATATTGGCTAACATCTTCATTTTCTTTCAAGCAGGCAGGTTCTTTTTCTCGATGCAGAAAATGGACAAGAACGAGAAGTCGTAGGCGGTAACATCTTGGACTTCACTGCTCAGACAGAATTCCATGGAGTTTAGTTTCAAACAGTTCATCGAGTAGTTCTACCACCCAGTGATGAGCATGCTCAGTGGCAGAACAAAACCACGGATAAATGAGGAGATTCAGAGGATATTACACCTCTCAGACCTTGCGAAAACTGGAGATTGGTATTTTTACCAAAATCACACCGAGATCAGAGTATATGGATGCGATTTAGCTCCATACAAACTACCCAAGTATTTACTCGTGAGGATATTTTCCCTGGAGTACATAAGACAAATGATAAATTCAAATGACATACACTTTGTGTCTCTGAAGAAGAAAAAACAGCTCAAAATTAAAGGGCAAATAGGGTCTTTTATCTGCAATAGTCGAGGTGTCGGGGAAGAGGCAGACATATTTTTGAAGGAAATGAAGTTCGAAGTTTGTTTCCTATGGCACTTCGATCTGTGCGGGATAATTTCAGAGATGAGGATTAAGAATAAAAATGTTCCATATGTTCATATATCCAAGCCCGAGATAGAAAGGTTCGCAAATCAAACAAAGTGGGAGCCGAACACTCTGGAAGAAATAGAACATCAAGATCCTTTAGTTACTATCTCGCAAAAAACCACACCACAAGCTCCAAAGGAGAAAAGACCCAGGAAGGATACTTCACCTTCTGTCACCGAAGTCTTGGCTAAAGATTTCCAATTGCATACCAAAAGGCCAAAATTCAGTCATGAAACTGACACATCAGCCGAGTAAAGAAGGACCAAAGTTGAGTATTTTCGAGAAATATGACCTGATCAAGAAGAGGAATTAGACGTTGACCAGCAGTACTTATGCTCAGTTTTGGAAACAGACATCCATGACACAACACCAACTGTTGTCTACGTTTGATACAGAGAAGGGTAGAATGCACATGGCTTTCCTACAGGCACAGGTGCCCGATCCAAAGACAATTACTAATTACAAAAGGGCAACGTTCGAGTTCCACACCAGAGATGTGCACTCGGCTGATCAAATGGATCTGCACAAGCAAACTGGAGAAATGGTTTTCTCCACTTTGGCAAGTGCTTCTACTTCAGCTGCTAAACTACAAGTCTCTTTGAGAAATGTACAAACACAACTAAAGTTAGAAAAGAGATCATCCTTTGCAAAGGATAACATAATTAAAACGTTGGAAGAATTGGTCCTCAAGATCAGGTATGACCCCTCGAATGTGAAAGTAGTCGAGGAGATGCTTAAAAAGAAAAATGTTGACATAGCGTCTTTGAGGAAACAAATGAAACTGCCACCCACAGAAGATGCAAAGACAAAGGGACATTTCACAGGATTCTCGTGTTTTATTCATTGGTGATGTTTATTTCTCTGTGTTGAATGTTTTTCTTGCTCATTCGTCATATTGTTTTTCTAATCTGATCTTTTAAAAGTAGCGTATGTTGTAGGATTGATCTTTGTATACCCTGTCTCTGACTTTAAAGATCTAAATGTTTTTCTTCTGATGTTATAGTGAAGAAATTCTTAAATGCTTTGTTACTGTAATTGATTTTCTCATCTTTTCTGCTATCCATCACTTTACTACTAAAGAATCCAGTGAATGCATTAACTTACCCTGTGAAAGAATATTTTATTCCTGTGCAGATTTCTATCCTTATAATATAGACCCCATAGCCCAATGGATGCGTAAACACTATTTCAACCAACTTTACAAAAAGAAAAACAAACCATTCAATTTATTCTGTTTAACTAGCCTAATATCTCAAAGTTAAAACATATCTAAATTTTATAGAGAGATCCCTCTCTGAAACTGGCAGGGCTAGATTCTAGTTTCGAAGTGGTAGGATTAAGTTATCTCTGGAAAATTTCTTCTACCCTAAAAACCTCTGGTAATTTACAGAGTGATAACACCCCCAGTGATCAACGAATAAGGTTGAACTTTCTCGATTCTAGATCTATGGTCTATGCTAGACCTCATAGTTTCTCTTTCGGTGTTTTTTTGTGACCGCTCGAGATTTCCCTCTGAAAGTCCACTTCAACCAGCTCTTTTCAAATGATTTCACACCGATATAATGACAACTAGATCCAACGGTGGTATATATGCTACTTCCATGCTCCAATGGATCGACGACTAACATTGGCTTGGAATACAACTCTCTAGGAATCATAGCCTAATCCGACAAAGGGTCGGGACCTATTTGCTATGCCAATCCAACGGTTGTGATTCCTTCATACTCAAAATATGGGTTTTATACATATTATCAATCTGGATCTATATTTATCCATTCAATAAATTCTTCTAAGTCTTTTCTAAGGTCTTACCAGGCCTTTAAGAGCTCTCTCCTTACTCTGGAAAACTACTAAGGCATTCCTACTTCAGCACTTTAGGTGGATATTCGCGTCATGCGAACTACTTATACCAAGACACAGGATTCCACAGAAGAGTTAAGACTCTTTGAACCCCACATAGGCCTCTCTTAGGTACTGAGACATTCCCATGCCTATCTCAGTACACACTGTCCATTCCTCCTAGGGGTATTTTTCATTCTTAGTCTATAATTCTATTTTATTTTCACAGGTATCGTGCTATAGAAATACTTTGCTATGCACCCAAGAGGTACAACATATCGATATATTTAAAATTATATTTACAAGATGAAATCGATTGCACTGTTTCTTTAATCCATTAAGATAAAATGCAGGATCCTCCTACTCATACAAACAATACTCATACAATTCAATTTAGACATATTGTTATATGAGTACAATGACTTTTGATGGAACAACACCAACACCATTGAACATGTATACACAATTTCACACAATCATAGGCATCTAGCCATACCATTAATTCTATTACACAAAGTATATGAAATACTTATCTGTTCACAAGATTTATCCAACCAACTGACTATGGGTGTTCTCCTTTCCACCCAACCATAGGCTGTGCATGCTCGGTCACTTCAGCTGCAAGCCACCCCCATGTCAAGCCATGATACCACTAGGGAACTCTCTACAGTCCCTTGTACATTATTTTGCAGTATATTTCTTCCTCCTATGCTCGAACTATCCTTGAGTTATTCTTCTTTGCATATCCATAATGCACCCCCTTGCCTCCATCCTCAGAGGCCATCCTTCTGGGCATGCTCACCCTGCACACACTTGTGCATTCCCTTTACTATCTCCTCCTATGTCTCTTGCACCAAAAAATTGAAAGTTCTCTACGTACCCTCTCCCTTATGTTAGAAGGAAAGTCGAGTCAACCTCGGGGGTTATGGAATGGTACGATGGGTACCTGTTGGCCCTTGACCAAGTTTTGGAGAACATGGGTCATGTTTGACCAATTTTGGGACTTCGACAGGCTGGTCGAAGAGAAAGCGCCAGGCGAAGCAAAGATCATGGGATCTCACCCCCTTTTTGCGGGCCTTTTGGGTTTAGGGTTTATGTAACAGGTTATGGGATGTCGGCCCATGGGTTTACCCATGTTTAGGCCCATTTTTTAATGTATAAATAGATAGCTAGGCGATGTAAGAAGGGGCCAGTGTGTTAAGTGAAGTAGTAGTGAATATTTGCGGCTTAGTGCGGAGCTAGAGGCTTTGTGCATGCTATGTGTTAGGACTTGCAGAGATAAGTGCAAGTGATTGTAAAAATATGGTGTGCGGACTATGTAAGAAGGCTTTGTGTTGTGACCTAACTCGGGGAAGGAGGATCTGGCAAGGTAAGTGAAGATCTCCTGTCCTATGCGGAGTGGGGTTTTGGGGCTCTGTGCATGTAAGAAGATTGACAGAAGATAATAAAGAAGAAGAAGAGTTGGTGGACATAACCCCGTTTTGGGGGTGAACCACGCATATCCTGTGTTATGGTTTCCTTGTGTGATTGATGTGATTTATGCTTAATGTTTTTATCTTTATGTATGTTAGATGCATATGATATAGTAGCTTAGTGCCTAGTGATGTGAATGAATGCTAGATCTGATATGTTTCTATGTGCTAAGTGCATGGAAGTGTTAGATCTTGTTGAATACTGCATTGTCTTGTAATTAGGGTTTGAATCTGTGATGTAAATAAGAGTTAAATGCTAATGATTGTTAGTTGTTAAGTGCTTTGTTAAGGTATTGTAATCACATATCTGTGTCCCAACTAGGTTGCAGACATCTGAGTCCTGCAACCCCCCCACCTCTACCTCGGGTGAGACTTCATCTGCTTCGCAGGTGTTGCTGAAAGGGCTGGTAGTTAGGGTTTTGTTGGTGCGTTGCTGAAGCATTGAACCCTGGGTCTGCCTCTGTGCCAACAAATGGTTCTATTTGCGAGACCTAAAACTGTGATTGCTGGGAACTGAAGAAAATAGAAATCTTTGTGCATAGATCTACTGCCCTAGTGCGCAGTATTCTACTTGACTTGTGAAGCTCTGTGATAAGAAGAGAAGTCTGATATGAAGAAAAGAGGTAAGATCTTGAAGCTTTATGCTCTGATAAAGGTAAGATAAGTGAAAATTTTTATTTTGAAAGAATGGATCTAGGTATGTTTAATAAATTTGGTCCTAGTCTGAAAACTAGGGTACAGCTAGAAGAAAGAAGATTTGATATGAATAGATCTAATAGAAATAATGAAAGATATGTTATTCCTATGCATAGAAAGAATTTTTGGACTAACAAGTGGATGCAGGATCCTAGAAAGATTTTTTTGTAGACCCACCACTGTGATCCCAGTGCGCAGTACAGGAAAGGTTGGGGATCGTTCAAGAGAAAGAGATGATTGAATCTTTGTTATAGTTGTAGGATACTAGGACATCTTGTCAAGGAATGCCCTAGTAGAGGTCCTATTTTCCTTTGTTGTAAAGCTACTGGACATGAAGTTTTGGATTTCCCTAGAATGATTGCTAAAGTTGAAAAGATGAATATGAGACAAGAAAACCATGAGGAAGGCCAAGAGACTAAGAATATGATCAAGAACTAGGAAGAATCAGAGGCTATATTATTGCAGATGAAAGAAACCCTGAATGATCATAGAGACACCAGTTTATCAGAGATCTTAAAAGAGAAAGAATGCATAGAAACAAGAATAGGAGACTTCGACATAGACTGTGTCCTGGATGAGGAAACACAGGTGAATATCATGATAGAAAGAACTTGGGAAATTTTGGGAAAACCGGTTATGGTTCCTTTACTGGGAGGAATAGGATTGTTTAAAGGGAAGATGATAACCCTATGTGGAAGACTTACCCAGATACCTATGAGTGCTCATGGCACATCGACAGAAGAAGAATTTGAGGTCGTTAAGTTTGTTGAGAACAACACCCCATTTGCTATTTTGCTAGGAAAAACTTGGGTTGAGAAAGATCAAATCCGAAGGGAACAAGAAGAGGAAACTCTAGAACAGAAAAAACAAGAACTAAGAGATTTCATGGCTAGGAGAATAGCACGCTTAATAAAAGAGAAAGAGGAAAAGTCGAAGCAACTAAGAGCCAAAGACATTGTTGTCGAAGTTGAACGAACGCAGGAAAGCTTAAGAAACGTATCCATGCAAGAGAGTAGAGCACTTACTCCAGAAAAAGAAGAAGTATTACTTTCGAACCCTTCGAAAGAACCTCAGCGGTGCGAAGTTCCTATGCCAAGAGGAGATAAGAACAATAATGGAAAAAGGAAACCAGTAACTCAAACCATAGGAAAGAAATCCAGAAAGCTCAACAAGAAGAAATCAAAGCTAGAAAAAATGCAAGAAGTACCAGAGAGGACTTCGTAGAAAGAAGGTTTGCAAAACTGGAACTTCACTGGGATATCAGAACAATGTAAATTGGCACTTCGCCACGACGAAGCAATATGACCATTGGAGGTGTCTCGATCATTAGAATGACGCTCTAGAATGAATAGAAACACATTTATTGCCGGAACGTTCACCATTGGACTGTTGGGACAACACCACAACGAATGAAATTGCATTGATTAAGGTATTCCAACCCATTGGAGGGATTTGTTACGATGATGTCTATTTATCCCATCGATCATTTCATCGTGAACACTTTTTCTAATTGTGATTATTCGAGTTGATTATTACCGCATCGTGATTATTAAGACCTC
Organism: Picea engelmannii; assembly: GCA_009831015.1. NCBI lineage: Eukaryota > Viridiplantae > Streptophyta > Pinopsida > Pinales > Pinaceae > Picea > Picea engelmannii. The sequence continues at coordinate 195,580 of ML785141.1, forward strand.
ACCACCCATGTTGTTACAGTGAGTGTTTGTTCACTGACCTGAGATATCAGATCTCGAGTGTGCATGTCAAACGAAATTAGCACAGTAGAAAAAGTCATCGAAGAGATCCTAATAGAACTCATGGCCGAGAAGGTGATGTCTGCGGGCATCCAAGCCTCGTCGACGAGAGGAGTGAAAGCATCCCAGTCAACTACTCATGGATCTGGACCATCCCGAGCTGTGACATAGAAACAAACCAAGCATCATGATGACTTAGTGAATGCGAATCTCATCACATCTATCCTGCCCGACTACATCTCACCTTTGGCTGGCACGGTGAGTCGTGACAGTGTCCCAAGGGAATTCAACTACACAATCATCACTGCATACCTCCCGAAGGGAATACGTGCAATCAGACCACAGTTGGAGAGGATTCCAACGTTGAAGATCAACGAATATAACTTAGGAGACCGCAAGAACTATGGCATGCTCGCACCATACAAGTATTTGACCAAGACAAAGGGGAAGAAGTCAAAGATCATCCCCCAGCCATGGAGCATGGACATCGCGAGGTCCACCATCTTGAACGTAATGAGGATACCCCACTTTGGAAGGCACCAGGAGGTTAACGCGTGCATTAAACTCCTATTTTCATGCTTCCATGGTGGTTACCTATGGTTGGACAGGCGTATCATATTCAATCTGGCGTTGATCCATAGGATCACCAGATTAAGCATGCAAGGACCAGACCCACAAGACTTTTATCCAGGGAAGGCTATAGATCGCGCCCTAGCGTAGAGAATCAAAGATACCTATGGCGATGTGGAGAAGGGGAAGTGAGGATACAAGGTAGCCTCCAGCCAGAATGGTGCAATCCGCCTAGCCTGCCAGTTGATAATTGGTAAGCTAGTAAGGAATAATAGACCCAAGCAAGTCATGGGGTTCGTTGTTGACCTTGCAGGAAAATGCATTGAAGGGATACAAACGAATTGGACAAGCTACCTCATCAACCAGTTAGAGAAAGACTATCGCGAAGCTCAGGATCAGGGCTATGAGTTCCATTTTAGTTGGTTGTTGATCCTCATCACCTTCATTTCTTGGGAGATGCCAGAAGGTACGACCTTCCCTGAAATTGAGCCATCCGAACCCTTAGCTGCAAAGTTCACTATGCTCTGGTATTCGAGCGACATGGATAAACAATGGCAGTCAAACGTGGTGTTCCACACCTATTACCTACAGTTGAAGAGGGCTATTGAGTCTTTCCCTCGTATGATGTCGAACACCTTGGACAGGTTCAGGCCAATTATGAAGTTCCGCGTAGATAGACATTTTATTTATATCACTGCATGTGGAGACGAACATAAAGAAGAGCTTCAATCCTACTACAAGATCATAGAGGAGGACCTGGAAGAAATAACTAAGGAATGGCCTGAAAATATCCTTATACTAGTCGACTAGGAAGAACTGTCCGACCCCGACCTCATTGGAAGTCCTATGGTCACTCGCGAAGAGTATGATGGACCCAGCAGTAGCAGGAAGAAAAAGAAGGAAGATGTACAGGAAATAAACAACGCATCAGAAGAGACTGCATCAGATTCACCTAGCAGAGGAGGAGACGATAAAGTGGACAAAGAAGAGAAAGAAGGGGAAGAAGACAAGTTGAAGTAGGGCAAAGTAAAACTACCTAGGAACCCCCTTGAAGAGACAGAGACGTCCAAGAAAAGAAAGGTTTCCCCAATGAAACCTACATCATGGAAGAAGTCAAAAGCTAGTAATCCCAAGCTGCAGACTGTGCTCATGGTGGATGACATCGACCTCCTCATCACCGCTGTATAAGATACATTAGAAGATATTTTATAGCGCAATGAAGCAAAACAAGAATCCATGTATGATTACATTGAAGAATAGCTTAAAGGAATACAACAGGGTCTCCATTCAAGCCATGCAGTGCCTACTGCACCGTTGTTAGCAGGGAACATAGAAGTAGGAGATGAGCCTGCCCAGCTACGTGGGACAACAGATGCGACGGAGGCTCACCTTCATCATTTCCACGAGGAAAAGGAACAGGCCATAGAGGCCCTGAAGCAAGCAAAAGAGGAAGCCATAGAACAACACCAGGTTGAGCAGCAAGAAAAAGATGACCTCCAGACGAAGTTTGCAGAGGATAGACCATAGATCCAGAGGGAGAAAGAAAAGTTTCTCACAGAGAAGATTGGATTTAAAGAAGAAGTCACTAGAGCACTTCACTATGTGACAAGATTAGAGTAGATGGAAGAAGACCCAATGGAGAATCGAGTGGGAAGGCTTGCCGAAGCCATTCAACAACTCCAACAAAGAATAGCAGAATTGGAATCATAAACAGTGTCAAGCACTTCACAGGAAGTGTGATATCTAAGAGAAGAAACTGCGAGGAGCACAATTGAGAGAATCAAGGCATTAGCCTTGGAATGTAAACAACTCAACAGTGAAAGTGTGTAGACCTACGAGCACCTTGAAGAGGACCCTGAGCTTAGGACACTAGAGTCACAGCTCCAAGAGGCAAAACAACAAGCAACAATAGTGCAAGCACAGTTGAAGCTACTATCACCGGCCAAGAGGATGAAAATATCCCAGGAACAACGCATGGTTCAGAAACATGCCTATGCCATTCAGAGCAAGGTCATGGAAGTGACCCAAAGACTCCAACCAGTGTAGGATGAAGCTTGCACACTTTTTGAGGAGATTGAAGGACAAGGTGCACAACTAGAAAAAGTAGTCACCTCAGTTGAACAAAATTGGAAGGATCTGTCACCGAGAAGTTCATCCAGGAATTCGTCGAGCAGGATGCTCTGGCTAAGAATCAGGTTGAAGCAACTCGAGCCAATATCAAGGCCTTTAAGCCAGAGTTACCCAGATCAGAGTGATTCGGGATGAGTCACATGTGAGTGTTGGGGGCATGTTGGCCCTTGACCAAGTTTTGGAGAACTTGGGTCACGTTTGACTGATTTTGGGACTTCAAGAGGCTAGTTGAAGATAGAACGCCAGGCAAAGAGGATATCACGAGATCTTGCCCCCTTTTTGTGGGATTTTTGGGTTTAGGGTTTATGTAATGGGTTATGGGATGTCGGACCATGGGTTTACCCATGTTTAGGCCCATTTTGTAATGTATAAATAGATAGATAGGCGATGTAAGAAGGGGCCAGTGTGCTAAGTGAAGTAATAGTGAATATTTGTGGCTTAGTGCGGAGCTAGAGGCTTTGTGCATGCTATATGTTAGGACTTGCAGAGATAAGTGCAAGTGATTGTAAGAAGCTGGTGTGCAAACTGTGTAAGAAGGCTTTGTGTTGTGACCTAACTCGAGGAAGGAGGATCTGGCGAGGTGCGCGCAGATCTCTTGTCTTATGCGGAGTGGGGTTTTTGGGCTCTGTGCATGTAAGAAGATTGACAGAAGATAATAAAGAAGAAGAAGAGTTGGTGGACATAGCCCCGTGCTGGGGGTGAACCACGTATATCCTGTATTATGGTTGCCTTGTGTGATTTATGTGATTTATGCTTAATGTTGTTATCTTTATGTATGTTAGATGCATCTGATATAGTATATTAGTGCCAAGTGATGTGAATGAATGTTAGATCTAATCTGTTTCTATGTGCTAAGCGCTTGGAAGTGTTAGATCTTGTTGAATATTGCGTTGTCCTGTAATTAGGGTTTAAATCTGCGATGTAAATAAGGGTTAAATGCTAATGAATGTTAACTTCTAAGTGATTTCTTAAGGTATTGTAATCACAGATCTGTGTCCCAGCTAGTTTGCAGAAATTTGAGTCCTACAACCCCCCCTGCCTCTACCTCGGGTGAGACTTCATCTGCTTCGCAGGTGTTGCCGAAAGGGCCAGTAGTTAGGGTTTTGTTGGTGTGTTGCTAAAGCGTTGAACCTTGGGTCTGTCCATGTGCCAACAATACCTTTTTCTAATAGTGTCCTTTTGTCTTAGCTAGTACCTCCATGCTTCCATTCATTGGGGTGGTTGGTTTCTCAACCACCAATCATTTTTGCATTAATCGATTTTCCTTGGGATCAGGTTAAGGCTTATTATTCCAAATCAAATATTTCAGCAAGGAGGATTGGGTTATCTCAGTATGATGAACCCCTCTCTATGTTCCCTCACTCTTTCCTCTAGTGGTATCATGGCCAGTACTCAAGGCTTCACCCTCACAGTGAATTGTTGGCATTTTTTATTGATAATTAATACATTTACATTGTTTGCATGCCATAGCATGGAAATCATTAATTACAATTAATTACATATAATTATAGGTTTAGAGAGGGGGTGTTACAATCCCCTCCCCCTTCAAAGGAACACTGTACTTGGTGTTCTTTACTTCTCAACAACACCTACCATGCCTTCTTCTTTTAGTTGTCTTAGCAATGTTATTACTCTTATTGGTATGGTCTTTTCCTAGAATCTTGACATTCAACATAGGAGGTTGTTTCATGTAGATTTCTTCTTGCAAATATCCATGCAAGAAGGTAGATTTCACATCCATCTAATGGACCTCCCATTTATGTGAGGCAGCAAGGGAAAGAACAAGGCGGATGGAATTCATTTTGGCTACAGGGGAAAATGTTTCATTATAGTCAATTCCTTCAACTTGGGAAAATCCTTTGGCAACTAAACGAGCCTTATGTCTTTCAACACTTCCATCTGATGCCTACTTAGTTATGTAGACCCATTTACATCTGACAATTTTTCTTCATTTTGGAAGAGGTACAAGATCCCAAGTATCATTTTCCATTAATGAACAATACTCTTCATTCATTGTTGTATCCCAATCTGGATGACCTGAAGCTTCTGCAAATGTCTTTAAATCACGAGTCTCTGAAACTTGATCCAAAAGAGAAGAGGCTCACTAGAACGGTTAACGTGTCTGATGCTGATCTGAAGGATCACCGACAAGATCACTAGTTGCTTCTCGTGTTGAACGGACCCATCTAGGAAGCGGTGGAGTTGGTGTTGGTTCAGGTTCAAAGAACTCATCTAGATGAAGGTGAGCATGCAGAGGTGGGTTTTCATCCTCACTGTCATCATCTAAAGAAGAAAATAGAACATAAGAAGGCGCAAACGTCGAAGATGGCTCATGGGCCTAAGAAGGCACAACCGTCAAATTAGGCTCACATGCCAAAGAAGGCACAAATGTCGAATTAGGCTCGCCACCCAAGATATTTTCATCAAATTTAACATCTCTTCTAATAATAATTTCATTACAATGTGGTTTAAGAAGTCTATAACCTTTGACATCTTCAGAATAACTAACAAATATACACTTCTCACTTTTAGGCTGCAATGCTTTCCTTTTCTCATCAGGAATGTGAGTCCATGCTATACTGCCAAATACACGGAAGTGACTTACATCTGGTTTAATTTTAGTCCAAGCTTCTTCTGGTGTTATATTTTTAAGAGCCTTTGTGGGAGTGAAATTTACTATGTAATTTTCACAGTTGATGGCTTCCACCCAATACTTTAGACTTAATCCCTTAGATTGGATCATACAATTAGCCATTTCTTTTAATGTGTGGTTCTTTCTCTCGGCAACACCATTTTGTTGTGGTGTATATGGAACAATGTGTTGCATTTGGATGCCTTATGTAGTGCAGTAACTTGTAAAATTTTTGTTCACATATTCACCTCCATTATATGTTCTTAACCTTTGAATTTGATGTCCAGATTGCTTTTCTACAAGGGCCTTATAGGCCAAAAACTTATCTCTTAAGTTTTAATAAGTAAACCCAACTATGTCTGGAAAATTCATCAATGAAAGTTAAGAAATACTTGCAACCAAAAAAAGAAGGAAAATAAGGTGGACCACACAAATCATTGTGAACAAGCTGCAAAGGGCCCGAGGTGTGCCAAGAGGCACGCTTGTCAAAACTATCCCGATGATGTTTTCTGAGAACACAACCGACACAAACACCATCTCTGCATGAAACAAGAGGAAGACCAATCACCATCTATTGATTTCATAGTTTCTACAATGAGCGATAGTTTAGGTGACCAAACCGCTCATGCCAAAGTTTATTCAAGTCATCACTATGACCAAACTGATGAAAAAGATAATGACCCAAAGTTGTCAAACTTGTACAACCTGGTAATATCATCAACAATTCCAGTTGCAAGAACATGCTTAGGATCTTTTAGATCCTTGATTACAACTTGGTGAGGCGAAAATTCTACGATTTTACCTTCACCTGAATGAGTGATTTGATATACTGATAGAAGGTTACAAGAAAGACTTGGAACACATAATACATCATTGAAATGATCGTTTTCTACTTGAATTTTTCCAGATCCTTCAACACTAAGAGATCTATCATCACCAACAAATATTTTCTTGGTGTTACATTCATTTAGAGTAGAAAATATGTCTCTATCCTTAGCCATATGATAATATGCTCCTGAATCAATAAGCCACTCATCAGAAGAAGAAGTAGAAGTTTTATTGAAGGAGAAACTAGAAGTAGAAAGTGCATGTCCATGAGAAGAAGAAGAAGAAGTAGAATCAATATTGATGTTGTGCTTCTTCATCACTGCTTCTAAAGCTGCCCTCCTCTTGAAAAGTTTGGACTCATCATGACCATCTTTATCACAAAAGTTGCAATGTCTGTCAATATTATTACTTTTATATTTTGCTCATTTTTCACCATTAGGAGTGGAAGCTGTCTAAGTGGGTTTGGGACCCTTATATTGTTTTTTGTTGTGGCGAGGATGTTGCTTCTTGGGATTCTTGGGTTTATCTTTCTGATGGATGACTTAGGCTTTGTTGGAGGTACCTGCAGTGTTGATCACTCCAAGTTGTACAAGCTTATCTTTCTCTCTCATCAAAGCATCATAAATGTTCTCAAGAGTGGGTTTTACATAAGCTATCCCTAGAGCCTCTTGCATGGCATAAAAGGTGGATACAAACACAAAATATGCACTACCTAGCTTAGAAAGAATAAGATAGATGCAACGATCTTCGTCTATCTTTATCTTACATTCTTCACATAAAGTTTTGAGTGTTTTAAACTTAGATAGATAGTCTTCAATGCAAGAAAAATCATTTGGACTTAAACTCAGTACTTGATTTTCTAACTTTTGTTCTCGAATAATATTTTGTTTACCAAACACAGATTCAATCTTGTCCCAAACTTCTATGGGTTGATCAATTGATTGAAGGTGGAACCTTAAATCATGAGAGATGGACATTCTGATTAATCCACGTACTTCGTCATTCTTATTATCCCATTTGACTTTATTATCAACATCGGTGGGTGTTGTTTCCTTTCCCAAGGTAATCCGATACAAGCCTTTACTTCTTAATAAATCCTCCATATGGGATTTCCATTGGAAGTAGTTGGTGTTGGTAAGCAAGAGATTACTTCTAGAAGCCATGTTAAATATGTAGATAATATGGATTTAAAAATTGAAACTGATGATCTGTATGGAAATATCTCAAAAAGTTACGTGGTTTAAAAAAATGGCACTGAAAACGAACTTCAGATGTGAAAGTTATGCCATTAAAAAAAAAAACATAAACGGTAACCAAAGGACCACGTGGTAGTTGCTTTATGAAGTGACCCACTTTTATAAAGAGAAGTAGGGATCACTTTTACAATGAAGTTACTTTATAAAAGAAAAGTTGCATGCAAAATAAATAACTCTAAAATAAAATATAAAAGCTACTTACAGTTATTCATTTTTATACTTGAAGTGAAATACACTTTACAATTTTAGCATGAACTTTTTCAAAAAAAGTAACAAAAGAGAGACTTGAACTCAAGACCTCTTACTTAATAAAATTTTTTTTAACCAAATGGTCTAGCAAAACATATTGTATTGTTTTGCAAGAGGATTGGGGGTTTTGTTGTTGTTGTTGTGGAAGACGGCCTTGGTGAGTGTGCTAAAACAAAGTCTTTTCACACAAGAACAAAAATTCGCTTCTGGATGACAACATGGGTTAGATCTCGGTTAGCTTTCCCGGAAGATGCACATTTTCCTATCTGTTTCTGATTTTCCGAGATCCCATAGGGTGTGAGGAAAAGAGAATACATAGATCTAAAAGAGTAGCAACCTGGAAACAAATAATATAAAACCAAAATAATACTCTGCAAAAATTTAAAAAATGTGTATGCGAGCTTTATACCTTCAGATCTAATTGAAATGGTTGTATCTTGGGCAAACGAAAAAAATTTCGAGTGAAACAAAAAGTGTTCTTGACTGAAACGAGCGCTCTGGACGCAATGGAACAGTCCTCTCATCCCAAAAATGTACGAAAATGTATGAAAATGGAGATGAGGCAACTTGACTTCATGATCTCGATCTACAACAGGAGCGGGTCTTCAAACAGGCTTTGATACCATGTTCAAAAACACAAGTATTCCAATAGAGGACGAACACCTTCAGTAACCACTCACATAACCAGATCAAATATCAACACACTAATGTTTTCACGTGGTAAAACCCCTACGGGGAAACATCCACGATCCCAGCCAACGCGACCACTTGGAGTAGTTTATTAATGCAAAAGAAAAAGATTACAAAGATATTTTACAAGAGATTTTCTCACAATCGATCATCAGAAAATGACCCTCCATGCTCTTTAAATAGAGATCATGGACCAATCGGGTGTTAAGCCATGGATCAATGGTCGTTAAGATTGAGGAGAATATGAACCATCGGATCACTCTATGTCGGGAACATATCGTGACCATCGGATTTCCTAACTACAAATGCATACTAATGCATACTAAAGAATCACACTTTTACCTAACGACACATTAGACCAAGTAGATCTTAACTAACTCCTAAGTGTCTAAATATCCTAACATCAAGAACATCATAATCAACAATCAAGTGAAAGATAAAAGCTTTACAAACATCAAAAGAAGTGTTATGATGCTCCAAACAAATATTTAGGTATGATAATTGATGGCATGGACAAGAAGAAAACACTTCTATCTCATTTTTTCCGTACACCAAAAAATTTACAAGAAGAGAATTTCATTCAGTTTCACTTGGTTGGTTGTATGGTTTTTAATGGAAAAATATGTCTAAGGGTTTTCTTCACAGCTCCAAATATTCATAATGATGCAAATCTAACCATCACCATAATTCATCTTGTGCTCACTCACTGGTCTAACAATCTTCCTCAAGTTCTATATCTACAGTTAGACAACACTAGTTGTGACAAAAATGAAATTGTATTTGGATATCTAAGAATGCTTGTTCAACTGAGAATTTTTCGAAAGGTGAAAGTTGGTTTCCTTTTTGTTGGACACACTTATGATCATATTGATCAAATGTTCAGTCATTTTTCAGTAACATTAAAGAGGAAAAATGTTGGAACCCTGTCATCATTAATTGAATGTATTAAGAAACCATATATTCCATAGCATGTTTTTCACATATTAGAAGAAACTATTGGCATGCAAAGATTTATTTAGGATCACATGGTGAAGAAAAATGTATTGAGTAGCTTAATGACACTAGCTTCCAACATCAATTTTGTTTCAAAAAAGTTGATGTAGAAAACACTTATATGTGGAAATCAATATTCAACTACTGGAGAATGGGGGCCTTCATCAAGTTTAGAATTTTTGAAATTCATTCCAGATCGTCCAATATTTTCATCAAAGTTATTGTTATTAAAATCAGTTGTTGAAATCCATAATGCATAGAGGCATAATAGAGATGTAGATTATTCTGAATTCCTGGAAGAAATAAAAAAAACTATTAAAGATACATATGAGTACTTTGATGTTGTTGATTTTGCTTGGTGGGAGTCTTTTTTCAATGGTCAAAGTGACATAATTTCAAGCTCAACAAATGAAGATACATTTTTGAAGACTCTATTTCATTGGCCAAAAAATATGCCAAATGAATCCGAAAAAAGAAACATCATTGAACAACAAGAATATCAAGGTGTTATTGAGTTTACCCAAGCAGAGTAAAGAGAAATGTATATTGATTATCGAAGATCACATGCACAACATTAATCTATGGAAGACATTTACAGGGGTTCAATGTATGATATTAAGGAGGGTAGCATGATTGTCGTCTTAGCGACCGAGGATACACATGGTTATTCATTTTGGATTGTAAAGGTTATAAAGATTGACAAAGAACATGAATATGTTATAGAAATTGAAACACATTGGTATGCAACAGGTACACACCCATTCAATGGTGTGTACAAGTCATAGATTGTGGTTGATAAACATGTCATTAGAAAGAGAAAAAGAAAGGGTAAAAATACAACTCGTCGTCGCATTGACCTCTTAAAATTAGAGGTTGTTGACATACTTGTTTATGACTTCAATTTGACAAAGAGAGGGACTCTTCGCTCCAGGACAATAGATATTATCAAGAGATTGTTGCCACAAGAAATAACTACAAGATGGGAGATTGTTGAACCTAGTCATAGAAATAAAAGGATTTTGACATCTAAATTGTTGGGCATGCATGTACACTCATAAGGTGCATTCATTGACAATATAGAAGAGTGTGGATCATATAAATCTTTATCCAATCATTCATATGAAGACAATGTAGACTTTGATGGTATTTCAGAATCCATAAGTCAATATGAATAAGTATATGAACCATTTTGTGTATTTTTTATCCATATTATGTTTGTATGGTAACAATAAATGATCATTTAACTTACATATTGTTGGACAATTGGTTTGGATAGTTAGTTTTCATTAATGTCAACCCTTGGAGAAGTCCAAAATCCCTAGAGATATGGTTTATATTGATGGAGTGGTTGATGTCTACAGATGTGATGGATGTATTTGATGAAGTCTACATGAATCCCCAGAGGTGTGGTTATGGGACCCAAACTTGGCTGAGGAATATGGACATGAAGGACAATGTAAATTCAAGTAAGACACTCATAGATGGATATTCTTTGTCGTGTTTTTTCCAGTGATAGGTGATACGCCACATGGTTCCTCATGGTTAGGGAATCATGGCCTTGTGAATTTGGAAGCCCCAAAGAATGGCTAAGGAGCCCCTAATTGGTTACAAGTCAATTAATGAATGGGTAAACTAGTTGTAACAAGAAAGTCAAGAATCCCTAAGAATAAGGAAAGAGGTTACCTAGCAAAAGTATAAATACACCTCAAGGAGTCTCTCATAAACACACATACATTGAATATATATATTTTGAGAATGTTATGGTCCAATATTTTGGTCTATTGGTAAATCTGACGACAAGTCTGAGGCAACGAAGAAAGTGCAAGGAAAGAGAAAAAAATTCGGATCTATAGAGTGTTAGGGATTTTTTGTAACCCTAATTTGGTAGGCCCTTGCCGGTCAGCTTGAGGATGTCACACAAGACACCCCTGTGGGTTGCCTAAGGGACATCACACGCGGCCTCGTGTGACAATGAGTCTTATTCCTACAAGGATAAGACACATTTTGTACAGATGTTGGTACCATGATGTTGAAGGCCGTGGCATTGTTACTGGTCAAAATTACAATACATTAAGTGACTACATGTTACATGTATGCTTATGTGATTGTATATTATGCTTGGTGATGGTATGATACATGCTTGAGAGGCATGTCTTGTTGATGCATGTTACATCTTGGTGATATTGGTATGGTACATTAGTTAGTAGTACATCTTCGCCGTATTGGTATCTTGGTATCTGGTTTGGTTATATGGTGATGATGATATATGCTTGAGGCTTATTCTTGGTATACTCTTGAAGAATTGGCACATGGTGTATGGTTCTCATTGATATTGATACATTGTTGAGGAAAACACTTGGTATATGACAACAAATGTATGCGATACATCTCTTGGTGATGTTGGTACTTTGTTGAGGTACACCATTGATGGTACTTGCTAGATATATCTTATGTTACATGGTGTAGTGATATGGTATATGGTTGAGATACATTGTTGGTACATGGTATGCTACATGTGTTTATGTACATGGTTGATACATGGTATGGTACAAGTATTAGTACTTGTTATGGTGTTGATGTACATGGTTAATGGTTCAGGTACATGGTACAAATGTTGGTGCAGTATTGATGCACAGTTTGGTATAGGTATTGGTGGATGGTTGATGCATGGTTTGGTACAGGTGTTGGTGCATGGTTGATGCACTTGTTATGGTACATGTGTTGGTTCATGGTTGATGCAATTTTTATGGTACATGTTTATGGTTTGGTACATGCTTTGGTACATGGTTGAGACACATATCATGTGATGGTATGTTGGTGATCTTGCTACATGATTGGTAGAGGCATGTGTTTGTGATATTGGAAATCTAGTTGATATGTGTCCTTGGTATATAATCCATGTGAGAGGATCCGGTTGAGTATAGGTGATAGTGACAATTGGATAGGTTGATCAGTGATAGGTTGGATACAATGATAGGTTGGATACAGTGTCAGGTTGACCAGTTACAGGTTGATTTGACAGTGGCAATGGCAGTGAAAGTGGCGGTGATTGTGTTAATGATAGTTGGTCTACATTTATATCTTAGGGTGGTAGGAAGAGGAAATGAAAGGGGGTTATAGCCTCCTTTTAGTTGGATTTGGAGAATCAGGGAGTTGGGGCCTGAGAATCAGGGGGTTGTAGCCTCCTTCTGGTTGGAGCCATAGAATTCAGGAAGTTGTAGCTTTCTTCAGGTTGGAACCTATAAATAGGGGGTCATAGCCTCCTTCCATTTGCAGTTGGAGAATTGGGAAGTTGGTTCTTCCAATGAATGCATTCTTTGATATATAAGAAATCATTCTATGGGTTTCTCCCATTTGGGTTTCCACATAAATTATGGTGTATTGTGTACTTTATGTGATTTTTCTTATGTTTATATGATCATGATATATTGATGATACATTGATGATATACTGTTGATAAAGTTGACATTTATATATTGTGGTTAGAAGTGGTAAAAGTGAGAATATTGATTTACCTCCCTCTCAGTATTCCAACAGTTGGTATCAGAGCATGTCCTTCAAGAAAACAATTTAACCACTAGAAGGAAGATAATGGAGAGAAACAATTTGTATAGAAATGAAATACCACATTTTGATGGCCAAAATGGTCTAAAGTATGAGATGTGGGGCAAAAGAGTGAATTTTTTTTTACAGGAATAGGGGTATGATGTTTGGTACTCAGTTGTTACAAGATCCAATGCTCCAAAAAGGCTAAAGACTGCATCCAAGAAGGAATTGAAAAGAAACAACAAAATTGCAATGGATTTCATCATGGAAGGATTTCCTCACTTGGTAAAAGAAAAAGTTGGAAAATGTTCATCAACTAAAGAACTTTGGGATAAGATACCTAATCTCTACTCTGAGGAATATCCCATCACAAATACAAAGAATGATAAAGAAGATGAAATAAGAGAACTAGAAGAAATATGTTCATCATGTTAGACATATTCAAAAGAAGAAGACTGTGGAGAAGGAACATTTGTTACAAGATCCAATGCTACAAAAGGGCCAAAGACTACATCCAAGAAGGAATTGAAAAGAAACAACAAAATTGCAATGGATTTCACCATGGAAGGATTTCCTCACTTGGTAAAAGAAAAAGTTGGAAAATGTTCATCAACTAAAGAACTTTGGGATAAGATACATAATCTCTACTCTGAGGAATATCCCATCACAATTACAAAGAATGATAAAGAAGATGAAATAACAGAACAAGAAGAAAGTTGTTCATCATGTTAGACATATTCAAAAGAAGAAGACTGTGGAGAAGGAATAATGGATCTTGAAGTAGAACTGATCAATGCTTTAGACAAATTAACGAAAGAAAGAAAGAAAAACAAGTCACTTGAGGAACAATTAGTCAAGAAGAATTCTCAAGAAAGTTATGAAGAATCTCAACATGTCATTTTGAAACTAAAATCCCAGATAAAAGAATCCAACAGGTTTGAAGAAAGATACAAAATTTAGATGGAATAAATGCAATGTTTGGAAGTCGAAACAACAACACTAATAAAGGAAGCAATGGAAGAGAAGTAGTGTTTGGAAGCTGAAACAAAGGAAGCAGATAAAAGAGAGAATATTTTGATAGAACGTCTTAAGGAAATAACTGACGACTTAAATCAACTTGAAGCGGAATTTGGTCAAGAAGAAAGAAGACTTGAAAAGGAAACTGTCTACTTGAAGATCCAACTTGAAGAAGCAAAGTGAACAGAAGAAGTCATGAATATTCATATCATAAATAAAGAAGAAGAGGTTGAGAAGCTTGAATAATAATTTGTCACATTGAGATCCAAAATCGTCAATCTCAACAAGAATGTTGAAGAGACAGAAACATCCACATCATCAATAGAGAATGTTGAAAAGAAGCACTCTAGGTTGACAGAAAAGAAGAATGAAGAAAATAGTAAGAGTTATGTAGAAGTACTCAAAGCAAGGAATCGTGGTCAGCTATAATCAAAGAAAAATGATAGAGATACATATTCAAGAAGACCATCCACATTGAAGCCACAAAGAAGCTCCAATCATGATCATTATCAGCCAAGATAGAAATTTAGAAGGACTATACCACAAAGAAGATCATTCAGTCCCAGGAATGAAAATTGCTTTTATGGTCATTGTTTTATTTGTACTAACTTTGGACATAAAGTAGTAGATTGCAGAGCATATGGAAGAAATGATCATACAATAAATATCTATGTGGATCCCCACAACATTGAGTGTTACAAATGCCACAATTATGGTCACATAGCTCGGGATTGTAGAAGAATGATGGATACTTCTATGAAAAGGAACATGATATCAGATATAAGAAGGTTTAGAAAATAAAACAAGAAAAGGTAAAGGAAGATTAGATGAATTAAGGACACCCATAAGTCATACTCTCAGGATTGTCAATAGTACGAGATGAAGACAAATCTACAAGGAAAAAGGAAGATGTCAAAAACAAGAATGTTTGGAGAAGAAATAAAAAACAAGAAGAACAAGTGAATGAAGACCAGGTCCCAAAGATCGTAACATTTGCAGTAGTAAGAAAATAAGAGCAAGAAAACAAAGAACATAACCAAGAAATTGTACTCTCGAGAATTGTAGTGCAAGATCATAATGAATCCAAAGTAAAAAAGGAAGAAGTCAGAGTTCAGATAGATGATGTCTCTACAGACAAAGAGGAAGATTATTATGCATCATAGTTGTCTGATCATGTTGTCATTGATGCCAATGGTTTGATTGATTGATGTCAAATGATTGATTGATGTCAAAGGATTGATTTATTGATGATTGATGTAATATAATATGTATTGTCCTTGATGAAAATGCATAGATGAAGATGGATCAATGAGTTGTCATTGATATATAATGAAGATGGATCGATGTGGTTTCATTGGTATATGATGCATTATTGGAAAAATGTATAGATGACTCATTATTGTCTTATCATGATTGATAAGGTGCACAAATGAATGAACTCCAAAGTGGTCCCCTTATGGTG
>ML785141.1:212878-253768 GCA_009831015.1 Picea engelmannii
TATGGTACAGATTGATATCTGTTGAGGATTGTTGCCTCATCTCAGTTGGTGCTGAGAATGCAAGCTGAGTCTTGCATATAGAGCTGGTGCTTTTGTAGAGTTGTACTCTATTCAGTTGTTGCTGATAAACCCCAAGGATTGTAGTCCGTAATGAAAAGAAAATTGTACATACATCTTGTGTTCTTTGTGTTCATTGTGGTGATGACTTGTTGATGATATATTGCTGATATGTGCTCACATCTAACTGGTTATAAATGACAACAATGGGTAATGAATAAATGTTGAATGCTAATTGATGAGTTTTTGTGCAAGAGGGAAGTTTTGGGAAAAAGAGCCCCACACTCATTCACCCCCCCTCTAAGTGTTGTAGGTGTGTCCAACAATAGTGGGTATTTTTTTGAGCCCCCCAGCTTGGAGACTTCTAGTAAATATGGATATTGAACAGGGGGATTCAGTGTAGTAGATACTACAGATTAGAGAACCATCCTTCGAGTAGTTTGAAGTATATACAAAGACATATTCAGAGCATACAAATAACATAAGTACGTATGTATTCAAGCAGTGATATCTTCAGTACAGGTTGTTCCAGACATACAGAGTTTTATTGGAAGATAGAGAAGACCATTTAAGTTTGAATAAACAAGAATATGTGATGATCAATTGCAGTCGTGAATCACTCATGATAGTACACTAATATATGGGTCAACATTGTGGACATTTGAGTAGAAATTTTTTATGACATATGGACATAGATGGATACTTAGCAGGTATAGAAAACATAGGTCAGAGAAGATACATAGCAGTGCATTTACAATTGGAATCAGTTGGTCACAGAAAGAAAAGTAGTAAAAGGAACAACAGAACATGGAAAGCGAAATCGTCAGAAGAGGATAAATCATCATAATAAAATCATTGAACAATATGGTCAAGTGAACATAACAAGTGAATGAATAAATCAAGTAATGAATGCTTTTTATTTACGTCAGAGAGTTACAAGAGGAAACACCAATGGACAATTAGCAAGAATTGGAAGAGAGGAAAGGAAACATTTATAGGTACCCCTACATTGATCTGTGTGACATCTTGCAGAGAAGTAAAGGGAATAAAAATCATCAAGAGATTCAGAAAGGAAGATCAGTAGCATGCATACAAGGGGAGAGATTCAAAATACTTGAATAATACAAGTAAAGAATTTTTTTTTATGTTTCTCATATACATCATAATTTTACACGAGGAAGCACCATGAAGAGAAAGCATAGGCTTACACATAGGAGGAGAGAGAAAAAAAGGAGAGTTGCCATTTTTCCCATGATGTCAAAGGAAGAGAAAGAGAAATACCAGAAGAGTAAGAGTCAATCACATGAATTCATAGAAGGATTGTTTAGAGAAGGTATACCTTCAAGGAAGAAGAATATGAGGAGAGAAACATGTGAAGAGAAATAACAATGGCATGGAAACAAACATAAAAAAAAGAAGCATGAAGACAGGGGGAGAAACCCCAAGGAGAGAGACCCTTTGCCATTGATGTCAAAGGGGGAGAGTGGGAAACATTAATGAGGATAAATTGTCACAGGGGGAGCATCAGTGTTTTTGTCAATGTTGGTGTTGCCATCAATGCCAGAGGGGTAGATTGTTGGACATTTGGCTTAGATAGTTGGTTGTCATTGATGTCAACCTTTGGAGAAGTCTGGAAGCCCTAGAGATATGGTTGATATTGATGGAGTGGTTGATGTCAGTAGATGTGATGGGTGCATTTGATGAAGTCTACATGAAGCCCCGTAGGTGTGGTTATGGGACCCAAATTTGGTTGAAGAATATGGACATGAAGGATAGTGTAAATGTAGGTAAGACACTCATAGATGGATAGTCCTTGTTTGTTGTTTCCATTGATAGGTGGTACTCCACATGGTTCCTCGCGATTAGGGAGATATGGCCTTGTGAATTTGGAAGCCACGAATAATGGTCAAGAAGCCCCTAATTGTTTACAAGTCAATTAATGAATGGGTAAAGTGGTTGTAACAAGAAATTCAAGAAGCCCTAAGAATAAGAAAAGAGGTTACCTAGAAAAAGTATAAATACACCTCTAGGAGTCTCTCATAAACACACATACAATGAATATCTATCTTGTGAGAATGTTATGGTCTAATGGTCAATATGATGGCAAGTATGAGCCAACGGAGAAATTGCGAGGAAAGAGAACAAGTTTTGGAGCTATAGAATTCTAGGGTTTTTCTATAACCCTAATTTGGCAAGCCCTCATGGGTCATCGTGAGGGTGTCATGCAAGGCACCCCCACAAGTTTCTTAAGGGATGTCACGCGAGGCCCCATATGACAGGAAGTCTTAGTCCCGCGAGGCTGAGACAAGTCTAGTACAAATGTTTGTACCAGGATGTTGAAGGTTGTGACAACGTTGAAGGTCAGAATTATAGTACAACAGGTCAACTACATGTTACATGTATGCTTATGTGATTTTATCTTATGCTTGGTGAGAGTATGGTACATGATTGAGAGGTATGTCTTGTTGATGCATGATACATATTGGTGACATTAGTATGATACATTGGTTAGTAGTACATCTTGGCTATATTCGTGTCTTGGTATCTGGTTTGGTTACATGGTGATGATGTTATATGCTTGAGGATTATTCTTGGTATACTCTTGAAGCTTTGGCACATGGTGTATGGTTGTCATTAATATTGATACATTTTTTAGGAATACACTTGGTATATGATAGTACATGTATGAGATACATCTCTTGGTTATGTTGGTACTTTGTTGAGGTACAACATTGTTGGTACTTTCTTGATATATCCTATGGTACATAATGTAGTGATATGGTATATGGTTGAGATACATTGTTGGTACAGGTGTTTATGTACATTGTTGATGTACATGGTTGATACATGGTATGGTACAAGTATTAGTACTTGGTATGGTGTTGATGTGCATGTTTGATGGTTGAGTTACATGGTACAGGTGTTGGTGCATTGTTGATGCACAATTTGGTGCAAGTATTGGTGGATGGATGATGCACGGTTTGGTACAGGTGTTGGTGCATGGTTGATGCACTTTTTTTGTTATATGTGTTGGTGCATGGTTGATGAAATTTTTATGGTATAGGTTGATGGTTTGGTACATGATTGAGACACATATCTTGTGATGGTATGTTGGTGATCTTGGTACATGCTTGGTAGAGGCATGTGTTGGTGATGTTGGACATCTAGTTGAGAGGTGTCCTTGGTATATGATCCATGTGAGAGGATCTGGTTGAGTATCAATGATAGTGAAAGTTGGAAAGGTTGATCAGTGACAAGTTGATGTAATAGGTTAGATACAGTGAAATTTTGATAGTGACAGGTTGGATACAATGACATGTTGGATATAGTGACAGGTGGATAGGTTATAGGTTTATGTGACAGTGGTATTGATAGTTGGTTTACATTTATATTTCAGGGTGATAGGACGAGGCAAGGAAAGGGGGTTGTAGCCTCCTTCCAGTTGGAGCTAGAGAATCAGGGAGTTGGAGCTTCCTTTAGGTTGGATCCTGAGAATCAGGGGGTTGTAGCCTCCTTCTGGTTGGAGCCAGAGAATTAAGGGAGTTGTAGATTCCTTTAGGTTGGAGCCTATAAATAGGGGGTCATAGCCTCCTTCCAATTGCAACTAGAGAATTGAGAAGTTGGTGCTTCCAATGAATGTATTCTTTGATATATAAGAAAGTATTTATTGGTTTTCTCCTATTTGAGTTTCCATGTAAATTTTGGTGTATTGTGTACTTGATGTGATGGTTTTGATGTGATGTTTATTATGTTTATATGCTCATGATATATTGATGATACATTGATGATATACTACTAATAAAGTTTACATTTATATATTGTGGTTAAAAGTGGTAAAAGTACAAACACTGATTCACCTCCCCCCCAGTATTCCAACACATATGATCTTATATGAAGTTATGAATCATTTCTATGTTTTATGAATTATATATTTTGATTATGGAGAATATAATAAAATTTCTTAGCTCATATGTTTTGAATATGGACATTGTAACAATACTTTTAAGAAATAATTTATGTTTCATTCAATGTAATTGTATTTTCTTTTTTTATTAAAAGTTAAAAAATATTAAAAAGTGATGTTGAATTTTTAAAGTATAGGGTAATATTTTCATGACATTCTGTATTATCTTGTTCTTGGAGTGATAAACTAAGATTTAAAAAGTAAGAATTTAAGGGTTGATTTTATGATTTTGTTTACAATAGTGATAATTTATTTTACCACTTTAAGAAAATGTGCCATTAGTACCGCAATTTTAGCATGGGTGCTATTGGTAGAAATACTTTTCAATTTGATGGTTGATTTTGAGGTTGTGGCTTTAATCGTACCATCTATTAAGAATAAGATTTGAAATTATCTATAATTTTAACATTTTGAAAAAAAACAATGTTGTAGGTAACATCGTTTTTTTATTTAGGTGTTGATTTTAAGGTTTTTATGAGCTACTGTATGGGTTTTGAATGCCATGCTTGAAAAATGTTGTAATTTTGACCCCGTTAGAAAATATGGTGCTACCGGTAGCACCACTTTTTGATTTGGGGTTTTATTTTCATGTTTTTTATGAAAAAATATAGGTTTTAAGGGATAGAGTTCTCATTTTGAGGTCACAGTTCTCGTTAATTTTTTAACTGTGTTTACTCTAGGAAGGCATGAACAAGGACATCCACACTTTTGTGACTGGATGCAATATTTTCCATTGGTGAGATGCATTGGAATCCTAATGAAGTAGTTGGATTAAACTGACAATCTTGGTATCTGTGAACCATTCATTGTGGATTTCATTCAACCAATATGTTACAATGGAGAGTGAAAATAAGGACCCTTCCTCTTCATATTTTCAAGAAAGAGCATCAACTACCATATTATTCTTTCCCTTATTATAAATGATCTCATAATCATATCCTAACATTTTGGTAACCCATTTATGTTTCCCTAGTGATGAAATCATTTATCCAGAAAGTATTTGAGGCTACAATGATTAATTTTAATATGGAAATGTTTCCCAAGAAAGTAGGGATTATAGATATCGATAGCATGAAAGATAGCCAACATTTCTTTTTCATAGGTGGATTTTCTCAAGTGTCACTCACAAAGTTATTTTCTTGTAAAGGCCGCTGGTTTTCCTTCTTGCATGAGAACTATGGATTTCAGTTTTCTTGAGGAATCACATTCCAAAACAAAAGTATCAATAAATTCTTCATGTAGAGAAAGTACTAGGGTTTCACACATAGCCTCATTCAAATCCTGTAAGGCTTGATCTATGGTTTCATTCCAATTGAAAGAATATTTATTAAGTAAGGCAGTGAGAGGAGCAACAAATTTTCCACAGTTCTTGACAAACTTTCTATAGTATCCTATTAGACCAAAAAAACCTCATAAAATTTTAAGAGTCTTAGGATGAGGCCAATCCTTGATTGCTTCAATCTTATTGGGGTCCACTCATAGACCATCCTTACTAACAATATGGCAAAAATATTCTACTTTTGACACACCAAAGGAACATTTGGACCTTTTGATAAATAGTTGATGTTGAGGAAGTAGTTGTAAGACCTAATCCACATGGATAGCGCGGGACTACCAAGTTTTACTCTACATTAGGATGTCATTAAAAAAAACAAGGGAAAAATGGCATAGAAATGGTTGAAATATGTGGTTCATGAGACTATAGAAGGTGGATGGTGCATTGCAAAGGCCAAAGGGAGTCACTAGGAACTCATAATGGAATTCATGAGTGTGAAAATTAGTTTTGGGAATATTAGTCTCCTTCATATGGATTTGGTGATAGATGGAATGAAGATCAATATTGGTAAGAAAATGAGCACCTTTAAGTTCATCCAAAATATCATCAATGATTGGAATGAGAAACTTATCCTTCATAATTGTTATGTTGAGAGTATGAAAGTCAAGATACATGTCCCAAGTATGTTCTTTTTTTAGTACCATGACCACTACAGATGAACAAGGTCTGGTACTAGGGTGGATGACACCTATAGCTAGAAATTATTGATCAATATTTTCAATTTCATTATTTTGAGTAAATGGGTGGTGACAAGGGTGGACATTGGGTGCAAGGATACCAAGTATGAGTGAAATAGAATGATAACGTGCACCACAAGAGGGTGGTAGGCCTTGGGGGTTTTAAAAAAAAATTGATGTTTGGATAATACTAACATCATGTCGAGATGGATGGAACGACAGGGGGCCTTAAAGGCTCGAATGATATGGAATTAAGAAACAATGCTAGAATGTCCCTTTCTAAGGAGTTTTTCCATGCGGTGTGAGTTGATGATCTTTGAATATCTTGATATGATTTCTTGGAAAGTGTAGTGATTCCCTACATGATAGAAACTCATGTATATCTCCCTGAAATCCATGGTGATGGGATCAAGTGTCTGTGACCATTCAACATGCAAAACAATGTCGCAACCACCCATTTCAATATCAAACATGAGGGATTTCAAGGAATAATCACTAATTTGAAGGTAGACATTTTCACAATGAACCCCACATTTCATGTAACCTTTATTAGAAATCGTGATCTGAAAATTTTTCACTGCATGGATATAAAAGTGTGTCTCTTGGGATACCTGGTGGTGAATAAAGTTATGGATGCTACTGCTATCAATTAAGATAATGAATTTATGATGCTTGTGTTGGGTTGTTATATTCTTTATAGTGAAAACATAGTCAATTGACTGGGTGAATTCTCGACTAGATGGATAAGTCAAGTCGAACGTTGGGTTGGAAGCTTGAGCCAATTTGAGGCCGACATATGTCTGATTGGTAGTCGACTAGAGGTTGATTGGGTAGTTGACTATACTAGAATCCTGAGATACATGGGATTGCAACCAAGCATATTCATGGATGTATAACCATTTTTTGGATGCCACAAATTAGGGTTTCACATGCTGTAAGTCCTATAAATATGAAATCGTGGAATATTCTCTATGAGTTGTTGTTGTTGCACAAAAGTGTTGTGAGAAAATGTAATGGTTATGTAGATGTAAGCCAAATTGGCTAAAGTTTTATTCTTGCATAGAGAAAGAGAGTATGATGATAATTGTGTCTTAGGTGTGGACCAAGGTTAGTCAGGTAACTCTTTATTATATGAATGAATAAAACAATAAGGAGTGGGAATATAAGTTTTCTCGGTTAAGGGTTTCCAGGGTAAAGTCTTTGTGTACTATGTGATTGTCATTGATTATTCCTGTTTAATTATATCGTCTCTTTCTTGGTCGGTATAGTGTTAGTGTTATTTTCTTTAAAAGTGGTACCATAGATCGTTTGGTTTCTCTCTACAAGTCATATTAGAGCAAGGTTAAGTATATCTTGCATCCTAGATAAACCTAGGTCCAGTGGGAGTTGTAAGGCAATGATCTTTTTTTTTCTTAAAATAATGACAAGTAGTTCGAGGATATAGATACAAAACTTTAATGCAAAGAATTTTAAGATGTGGAAGCTTAAAATGCAAGATCTCCTTATAGATCAAGAACATTGAGTAGTTGTGAGTCCTAGAACAATTTTGACAAGAATGTCAAAGGAAGAATGGGATAAAATCAAAATAAGAGAAAGGAGCTCGATCTGACTTTATCTTGCAAATTCGATATTGTTGAATGTCTCAGGAAAAGACACTGCAAATAAACTATGGGATCAGTTGGGAAGATTGTACTAGTCGAAATACCTAGTAAAAAAGTTGTTCCTTCAAAATAAATTATATATTCTAAGGATGATTAATGGTAGCTTAGAAACAAAGCACATGAATTCATTCAATACCGTGATAAGTCAGTTATTGTATGTGGATATTAAAATCACCAAGGAGGATAAATGTATCAGTCTATTGTGTTCTTTGTGAGATTCATGAGATAGTCTAGGCATGGCTATTGGGAGTAATGCACCACACTAACGCTTGAATGTGTGGTTACATCTCTATTATTAGAGTAAATGAGGAAGAATAACATGTAAGGATCGACCAAGGATGCCTTGATGGTTAGAGGTCGGTTGATTGATAAAGGTAAAGGTATATTCTCAGGTCGATGGTCTAAGTCGAGTGTTAGATATAAATCCCCAGTTTAGTTGAAGAGAAGATGTTGGAAGTGTAGTAAATTTGGGTATTACCAAAGGGATTGCATGTCAAAGGTTGGTGAGAAAAGTATTAGATTTGAAAGTAATCAATCAACTGAAGGAAACACTTCTCTACAAAAAGGAGGAGATGTGTATCTGGCATTGACCACGACATAGTCAGAGCATGATGTTTGGTTCATCAACTTAGGTGAATATTTTCATATGATACCTCACATGGATTGGTTTTGTGAGTATAATAGATATGAAGGAGGAGATGTATTCTTAGGGGACGAATCAACAACAAAAAATGTTGGATGAGGAAGAGTCTGACTTATGCTACAAGATGGGAGGAGTAGAACCTTTCTAGGCATGCTACATATTTTGGGTTTGGAAAGAAATCCAATATATGTCAGCAAAATAAGTGATGTAGGTGTGCACACTTTATTTTAGAAGGATTCGTGCAAAATGGTCAGGGGAGAAGTGGTATTAATGAGAGGAGTTTGTATTGTAACCCTATACAAGTTGTTGGAGAGCGTTGACTTGACTGGATGCAACATCACTACTATCTCTAAATTCGAATCAAATGTGACTCGACTTGACTCAACTTGGGTTGATTCGACTCCAACTGATTCAACTTCTCCTTGTCTAGTTGACCTAACCATGTTACAACACTAGAGGATAGGACATATTGAGGAAAAAGGACTTTGAGCTATCGACAACAAAGGTGTGGTTGAAGGTTTTCCAGATTGTAATTTAGAAGTCGGTTTTTGTGAACATTCCATATATGGAAAAAAAATCACGTGAGATTCCCATCTGGAGCTATAATGGAAAAAGGGATCCTCGAATTAATACATAGTGACATGTTTGGGCTCATACTAGTTCCATCACTAGATGCATCTATGTATTATGTTTCTTTCATAGATGATTTCTCTAGAAAGACATGGTTATATTTCCTAAGTAAGAAATCTAAGATTTTTAGTAAGTTCAAAGAGTTCAAATCTATTGTGGAAAACCATACTAAGAAAAAGATCAAGGTGTCACGAACTGACAACGAAGGTGAATTCTATGATAAATATTTTGAGCAGTGCTACAAGCAATGTGGCATAGCAAGCCAAAATACCACTCTAGATACCTTGCAGTGGAATGGAGTTGCTAAGAGAATGAACAAAACGTTGATGGAAAAGAAAAGGAACATGCTCACTAGTGTTGGGATCTCACAATATTTATAGGAAAAGGTAGTCGACACTGCACGATATTTGTTAAATAGGTATCCTTCATCAACACTAGTCGAATCAACTCCACATGAGGTATGGTTTGGTAACAAGCCTTCACTTTCACATATTAGAGTCTTCGATTGTGATGCATTTGTGCATTTTCCCAAGGAAATGACGAACAAGATGGACAATAAGGAATTCAAGTGTATTTTCATTGGGTACAAAGATGGAATGAAAGGATATAAGATGTGGGATTTGGTATTGAGGAAAATAGTATATAGTCGAGATGTGGTATCAAGGGAAGTAGGAGGGAATTCTAGGATTGAAGAGGCTCAAATGAAGAAGGAACTAGAGAAGTTGGTATTTGACCTAAGGAAGGAAGGATATAGTTCAGACGATTCGACTGAATAAGATGAAGAGGTGGACCAACCGACTCTGATTGTAAGGATATATGAACAAGTAAAGAAACTAGTTGAAAGGTATAGTCCACGTGATTTCCATTCTGCATTTGTATTATCTTCCCCTGATGATGAGCCGAAGTCGATTAGGGAGGAAGTCAAATCAGCATAGGGTAAACTTTGGAAGGAGGCCATGGTTGAGGAAATGGAATCCTTGCACAAGAATGAGACATGGGATCTGGTTGAGCTACCTAATGGAAGGAAACCCATTGATAACAATTGGGTTTTCAAGAAAACATTGAATGTCGCGGGTCAAGTCAAGAATTCAAAGATCGGCTAGTAGAGAAAGGGTATTCCCAAGTTGAGGTAGTCAACTTTGGTGAGATATTCTCTTCTGTTGCAAAATCAACTTCCATTAGAGTACTAATTTCTATGGCTACAACATTTAATATTGAGATAAAGAAAATGGATGTGAAGACAACATTCCTACATAGGGACATGGAAGAAAAAATCTACTTGAAACAACTTGAATGATTTGCAGTGAAGGGAAAGAAAGAGGCGGTGTCCAATTTCAAAAGATCCCTTTATGGTCTAAAGAAATAACTAAGGGTGTGGTACCAAAAGTTTGACACATACATCCTTATTTTTGGATTTGTGAGAAGAAAGGTTGATCACTATGTATATTCTAAGGAATAAGTTGGTCATTTCATATATGTAGCTTTGCATGTCAATGACATGTTATTGGTTGGAAACAACATGGAAGCTATAAAAGAGGTCAAGATGCAACTATCCTCCAAGTTTGACATGAAGGATCTCGATGTTGCGAGCTTCATTCTAGGAATGGAGATCAAGAGCGATTGGGAAGTTAGAAAACTCTAGTTAAATAAGAGAAATTATATTGAAATAGTCTTAAAGAATTTCAACATGTAGGACTGCAAATCGATTAAGGTACCAATGCCCGTGGGGGAAAAACTAACTATTGAACAGTGTCCAAAGACACATGAACAAATAGAGGGAATAGCATGTGTTCCATATTGATCCAGATTTATGAGTGGAACAAAAGGAATAAAAGACTGAATACAATAACACAAAGATATGGATAACAACAACATATATCCAGTGAACAATAAATTCTATTGAATAAATAAAATAGGTTGAAATTGTAAAATTGCAGAACTGGAAATAACTTGCTCGAACAGTGGTAGCTATCTCCGAGAAGAGATGTGGCTTGCTACGCGCATCCGTCTAAGAAGAACGATCACAATAAGGCTCCAGCGGCCTTTTTCAACATTACTCATGAATTCCAAAAACCTAACCCTAGGAGATTAAACACCAAATGTTATGTGGGCCCCGATGGGTAAGTTGGTACTTCAAATTCCCAGGTTGTAACTTTTGCATACTACCTTCGTTTTAGGCATGTGATAGCTCGCTGGAAAGGTATTTTAGAGAACTACACATTATGCCATCAAAATTTGACTAGGTATATATTTTGACTATGGCACACCAAAAAAACACCGTTTAGGGCCCCAAAATGGCCCTGGAAGTACGGAAAGATGTGTTGACATGAAAAAATAAAAAATAAGCCAGTTGGATTAGGTTGGAGGCCACCAATATCCACCTGGAAAATGTGTAGGGATTAATACATCCCCATAAGTGTAGAATCCACAATTACAAAGGATTACAAAATAACGTGTTGAACTAAAAACTATCAAGAGGAGCTAGTTGGAATAGGTGGGTGGCCACCAATATCCACCTGGATCACCTATGCCCGTGTTCTTGGTAGTCTGAGGTACGCATTGGTCTACACTAGACTAGATATTTCTCATGTAGTGTGAGTATTTAGTAGGTACATGTCAACACCTGGGAAATAACACTGGAATGATTTCAAGAGAGCATTCAGGTACTTGCATGGTACCAAAAAATATGTGATATGTCACATGTTGGAACCCTTGAGATGTTTATGGCTAGGAAACTATTCCAAGGCATCCATATATTGATTGATTTGTTTAAGTTGATATGTCCTAAAAAGGATTATTTTTGTTGCTTTGTTGGGCCTATATCATTAGTATTTAATTGTTTAAGGATTAATATTGGAAGGAAAAAAAATTCTATGTTTCACAAAATTAAAATATTTAAGAGAGTGAAAGAAGGAATAAAGGATAACAAAATTGAACAATGAAGTAATGTATCTTTGATAAATATTACTTAACTCTCATAATAGAAGAAATGATTAACAAATATGTGTTTAAACTAGGATGAAATTTAATCAGAAAAGAATACTTTTTTTCTATTTAAAAAGGAAAAATGAAATTTAAGAACATGTCTTCTTAATACTCACGGTATACTTGAAGAAATATGTAAGTTTTAGAGATACCTTTTGTAGTTAATGATAGTAGTTGTTTTACTAAATCACCATAGTAATGGCAGTAGACACATTCAAGAGGAATTCAGAAACACGAAAATAACATCAAGAAAGGGAACACATAGTCTGAAAGATAAAATTTTGAATCTTCAAAAATTGCATAATTTTTATTAAATCTCTATGGTCGAGTCTCCAAAAAAGCCCTCTTACATTGATTTCTGATTCATACTTATACAAGTGAGGTCGAAACCAAAAATGGTTATTCGATCCTATTTTATAGCCATTTGATTTACAAGATATCTTTGACTTTCTAAAATAGAAATATCAAATGACAAATGTTGCAATCTCTGGATTTATTCAATTATATATGATGAGTCATCCTAGCAAAAACTAGAGAAGAAGATTTCAAGTTTCACTAAATGGGTAATTGAATGATCGCATGTATCTATATGCAATATCCAACTCAGTGTATTTCTCATATGTAGGAGGATTTGACAACACATTTTTTTTATTTTCCAGAGGATATGGAATTCATCCATGATTAAATCTACAATAATATGACATCTTAATTTTCCATCCATGCCTTGAAATTGTGAGTCACTTTCTCTGGCTATAAACAAAATTTTTCTATATTCTTCAAATGACAAGAATTTCCCTTTGTCACTCCAAGCTCAAGGTAGTCCTATTTTTACCAGC
The DNA here is from genome assembly GCA_009831015.1 of Picea engelmannii. Lineage (NCBI taxonomy): Eukaryota > Viridiplantae > Streptophyta > Pinopsida > Pinales > Pinaceae > Picea > Picea engelmannii. The sequence continues at coordinate 225,668 of ML785141.1, forward strand.
TTTTCAAACCTATTGGTGAAAAAGTAGATGTCCCTTTTTACACTGATGCATTTATTCCGAGCTATCTGCAATATATTTTTTTTTGTGAAGACATTTTCAGCTTCCATTACCATAGAAGTTTTTTTTTTTATACCTTTTCTTATAAGCACTTCACTGGATTTGGAATAGGAACTTAATGATTTGGGTAGCAACCTGAGACCTTGTTCCTAATTATTTAAATGCTTTCTTTAAGTTGTTGTCAACTTCATATGTCAATAGAATCTGATCATCAATAATCTTGAAATAATCCCAGATTTTACTAACTTCATTAATGATCTCATCCCAAATGATATGTCTGGCCCCTATTATTATGGCTTTCCAGAAAACTTATCCTTCATTTGATCTATGTTTATTTGTATCTTTGTCTTTAGCTTATGATATTATGTAATAACTATGTCTTTGTCCTTGGTTTCTTCATTTTGAGTTGCAATGGTTTTCTTTAGTTTATCAAGTTTACCTCCTTTCATATTTAAATCTACCAATGCCTTTGACAATATTGTTGTTGGATCATATGATTCTTATGACTGTAACAAGTGAGGTCATTTCTTCAAATTTTTATTCTTTTTGGCATATAAATCAATGTGTTCTTCCATCTACACCATTTTCTTCAAAAGTTGATATTTTTCTACCTGGACTGCTTGTAATTCAGTGGTTTGTACATGGTCAATTCCTGGGATGTTAAGCTTTTTCTTCAATACTTGGATCTCCTTGTCTTTTTTTTTTATTAGAGCCTGTACAGATGCTTCATCTCTTGGATATAATCCTAGATCTATTATCCATATTTCTAACTCCTCCACCCTTATTTTCTCGGTTCTAGTGTCTAACATTTCATTTTTTAATTGGGTCATGAGATTCTCATTTATAACTTGAAGTTTCTTGATTTCCAAATTGGTTATCATACCATCCATGTTTATCATTTTTTCATTTTTCCTATGCAAGTCAAATTTATCTAATGGATGGACTGCATTAATATCAATGGAAATGTTTGTCACCTTCTTATGCTCCTTTGGCTCCATAACGGTTATATTCAATATTCCTTTCTCATAATATACAGCTGATATCATTCTGGTTTGATATGCATCATGGTCATAGACTTTGGGAATCATACTCTTTTTAATACTTGCACCTACTTTTCTAATTTTCATGAACTAATGGACCGGGTCTGTTTGCTTTTATTGATCGATAGTCCCTAACTCTATTTGAATTTGACTCCCTACACTCTTGATATTTTTTGATGATGTTACTTCTATAATAACAACATGGCCCTTTTTCTTTGGAATTATTTCTTCTGGTAAATTTGGATCTTCTTTTTCCTCAATTGTTTCCAATTTCTTCCTTTTGGTTGATCCTTCTTCATATGTTCCTGAATACTTTAGAGTTGATTCTACAGTATTTCATTTGTATTTTTCTCAAATTGTTGAGGTGTTTGTGTGAATGGATATTTAACAAACTGATATGATGTTTTACCATGGACTTGTAAAATATTTTGCACATCTTGTCAATTGTCTTAATTTTCCAACAACTTCAGTTTAGTTTTTTGTTGATGTTGATAAGGAGCCTACCCATGTGGGATTCTTTTTGAAGAGATTATACTATGAGGGTCATAATTCCATGGTTCTCCCTATTGAAATACCAAGGTTGAGAGAAACATTGTTGTCACCTGCAATGTTGATCTGGTATTGACAATCAAACGACCTACCTCCTTCTTTAATTTGAAACTTGTCTTATATTTATTTTACACAAAATAAATTTAACCTGAGCTCAATCTTTGCCTAACATATTCAAGAGAAAAAATCTGAGGAGTCAAGAAAACAAGCAAGAAGAAAGGACAAATTTGAAAACCATAAAAAAAAAAAAATCAGTATGATGTTCAAATATGTAAAAGTATTCCACTCTCTTATCTGGGCTTAATTGTAATAGTTTTTTGCACTCAGGAAATATTTTGGGGGGAACTTCACCATATATGATTTGGTAGGATTTAGACATAAACTGGTCAACATACTATGAAAATCCAACATTGGGAGACTTCTTCTTAATCATAGACGTCCAGTGAATGACTGAAGTTGGGTTACCAATATCATCTTCAACCTTTAATCGTAGATGCATAAAATGGAAGGCTTGTGAAAAAAAGAAGAGGTGAACTGGGTAAGACTGATATCTGAAGCTTCTAAGAGATTAAGAGAGTTGATAATGGATTTTATAAGCTAATAAATGGGCATAATAAAATATAGTCGAGGGTTTGGTTGTAATCAAGAAAATTGAAACCATGATTCCTAACACAAACTCTTCAACCATTGAGTCATTCATTTTCCCCAAAATTGCAGAGATCATTAAGACAATTTTTTGTGAAGCATCAGGAAACAAATTTGATTCAATAACAACACCATCATCAGGAACATCAAGTTTTTTTCATAGATACAACTGTAATAAGGTAACACTTTCCTCTAGTTTTAGTTCTCTAAAGAATTTGGCAGTTATAAATCATTTAATACTTTGTTGTCAAGGTTTAATGGCCATCTCATCATTTCAACGATGGATTGAGGAGTTAACTCGATAAGGATAGACCTAGTTTTGGAAATTATGGTTCTTTTAGAGGGAATGTAGTTTGAAGCACACCAGAATACAAATTTTGGGAAATGGTATACCTTGGGTACTAAAACTTTTTCTAAGTCAAATTCCCACGCATAGTGTTGATTGACTAGTTCCCTAAAGTTCTGGTTCACCTGCTGGTGTAAATCAAAAGGATCAAACGACAAGATAGGATTGAAAATATCATTTTCTATGTCGAGCAAATATTCCTCTACAATATTTATGTTTTCCTTGTCTTTAAATGACTGATAAGATTCCATTCTAGATAATAAAACTGGGAGAGTGAATAGCTTAGGAATTAACCGTAGAGAAGGTTGATTGGGACAAGTCTAAGGTTGGAAGGATGATGGAGAATGGCATTGGAACAATTTAGAGGGTGATCAAACAAATTTTCGAGAGCTTCAACCAATTTCTGGGAGCTTGAACAAATGTTAGGGAGCTTGAACTGTTTACAAATCTCAAAATAAACCAAATGATTTACCATTACCCCTTTTTAAATCGAAAGTGGATACGTGTGATTTTATGATTGGCGACAAGTTAACTAAAATAAAATTTAAATTTAAATTTTATCTTTTCTCCAACTAAAATAACGTGGGACACGCATCAGTGTCATGTTGATTGCGGGGTATTCTGGTGTAGTTAAGCTAACTACAGGTCGAGGGGCTAGAATCCATGGATGAGCACCACGTCAAAAGTTATTAAACTCGAGTTGAGTTTTGCAGCCCCCCTCCCATATGTTAAATGCCAAGCATACCAGGGGGGAATCCATTGTGAATCGTCGATCTAATCGGAGGAGTGTGCAATTAAATCTGCAAGCAACATACACTTTATTAATAAAAACTATAAAATAATGAAAACTATTAAACAAAACTTAAACTATATTACAAAAAAATTATAATAAACTTTTAATTTATTTAAAAAGAGCTTAAAACGGAATAAAATTAATCGAAACAATAAAATCTTATTAAAAATGAGATTTTATTATATATATATATATATATATATATATATATATATATATATATATATATATATATATATATATATATAACTTTAAAATTTTAATAAGCCTTATGTCATAAAAATTTAAAATTTTATGAAAATTTGGACCATGTTACAACATATCGCTCCATTTGGGGATTGTGTCTCCCTGGAAGGCACAAAATAACAGTCAACCATGTGTCTTTTCCATTAGGTTATGGAGTCATTATTTATGAAAGAGATTAATTAAAACTTCTAATGAAAATTATTTTCATCTTTAGAAATAGTAAACCCTTTATTCTCATTTGTAAGATAAATATATAATTGAAGAAACCACACCACTACCAATTTTAGAATTTAACATGTTTATGTAAAATTTGACCAAAGAAGGATAAAAATATTTTACTCATTCAACTTTAATCTGGAATTTTAGGGGTAATATAATTCTGAGTTTTGGATAAAGAGTCAAATTTATGACTAGTGTTCATACTTCAAAACCTTTGAGATTTTGAGGTAATTATTTGGTTCAAAACAAAGTATTTGTGAATAAACTATTTTGAGTGAGTAATAAGTTTTAAAATACTCATTCGAAATATTTTGCATCTTCATGGTGTTGCTACACTGCCAAAAAGCGTTCATAGCCTATGGTGTAGTCACCCTGACATCACAAGCCTTACTTCATTGCCAGCGATCGTCCATAGCCCCGATGAAGATAAATGAATTTCCCACTTGAATTTCCTTTCACCATCCCTTTTAGTTAGTTTAAGAATTTTTAGTAGATGTGGGCAATCACTATTCTTTTCACATTTAAAAGATGATTTTTGTTCATCAAGGATGAGTTAGAAATACATGAGTGATGAAATATACTCATAAATATTTTCATTTCCTCATTTTTGACACTAAAGTCTCTACCTAGGAGGAATTACCTTTTATAAACCTTTTCAAGTTTCATGAGAGAGTAAACAAATGTTCTCCTTTCTAGTTTATGAATAACATGTCAAAATCTAAACTAGAAGTTGAGACAACCTTTTCTATTTAGATTTTATAATCCGAGAATATAAAGACTTATGTTTTCAAAGAGAAAAAATATTAAATGAAATGATATTTTAAAAGGATGAACAAACTATCTATGAAACAATGTTTTTGTGTTTATTTTTTTTGGTCATCTCTATAAATTAAAATAAAAAGAAATAAAATTGATTATACACAATGATTGAAAAACAAGATTTTAAAACTAAATATAGTGTTTCATGAACTTCCCATTCACAGTAAATTCTAACAAATCTCCTTCCAGATTTTGAAGGGAGAATGAATTATTTCCCTCAACTGCAGCAATCTTGTAGGGTCCTAACCACAAATGATCAAACTTTCCATGTTTTCCAGGATTCTCTCTTCTGCTATCCCATCTTAGTACTAAGTCCCCGGGAATGAAATTTCTCTATTTTTCTCTCGTATAAAAAATGGCCTTCATCTTGTCTTGATATTCCTAAAACTTGTCATTAACTTGCTCTCTAGTTTGTATCACTTCGATTAACTGATTCATTCTTCTAGTAAAGTCATTGGGTTATTCTTCACTATCCCACAACAATTTAATGACAGAAAAGGAAAGATTAATAGGAAGTACTACATCAATACCATAAATTAATTGGAAATGAGACATGCATGTATACCTTTTAGTGTTGGTTATGTTGGCCCAGAGGGAAAATTTCAAATGAGAGTGCCATACTTTCTTATTTCCAGTTAACATTTTCTTGATGATCTTCATTAGGATTTTGTTTGATGATTCATCAAATCCATTACCCTGAGGATAATATGGGGTTGAATGACCAGGAATGATGTTATATTTTTTATAGAAATCTATCTTTGCTAAATGCCTAAGAATTATCAGTTATAATCTTTCTAAGGCATCCAAATCTATAAAGTATATTTTTTTCCAGAAACTTGATCACAACTGCATCTGTAGAAAATCTAGTTGGAAACACTTCCACCCATTTAGAAAAGTAATAAGTTGTAGTTAAAATCCATTTTTTTTTCACTAGAAGAACGATGGATCTCTCCTATGAAATCTAAACCCCATTTTTGGAAAGGAGCTTCAACATTTATGGGAACCAATGGTAATGAGGGGAGTTTTTGTTTACCTATAAAAATTTGGCATTCTTTACAAGACCTCACCTTGGTACTCATCTCTGAAAATAGATTTGGTGAGTAATAACCAACTCTCAATATTTTATATGTTATGGCTCTCCAAGCATGGTGTCTTCCACACATTCCTTTTTGAAACTCATCAATGATTCTTGTAGTCTCATCTTCAACAATACAATTTATCAAAACTCCCAAAGGGTCTTTCCAATAAAGTTTTTCATTTATTATGCAATACTTGATTTCTTGGAGTTTAAGGGATCTAGATTCTGCTTGATTAAAATCATATGGAAATTCAAGATTTTGCTAATAAAATACAATATCTTTGTGTCATGGAGATAAAGAGAACTTATCATGAATTTTTACCAAAGGATGTTGTAAATTTGTCTCCTCATATTCAACTGAAAAATGATCTGTTATATCTGCAATCTGATTTATTCCAAGGACTCTGCAGTTTGATTCGGCTAAAAGATTTTCTAAACCTTGGACTTTAATCAATGTTTTTGGTTTTATCTCCAGATCACACTCCTGGATCTTAGCAATCCATTTTCCTCTTTTCCATTAGTATCAGGATGATTTGGGATCTCTTTGACCATGTTGTTGGGAACATAAGCAATTATTTTAGAATGAAGAACATAATCTCTAAAAGATTTTAGAGCTTTCACCAATGCATAAGCTTGTTTTTCCATTATGTTATACTTGAGTTCAGAATCTCTTAAACTCATGCTAAAAAATGTAATTGTTTGTTCTTGTGTTTCCTCATTCCTTTATAAGAGGACAACAACAATAGTGTTATCATGTGCAAAGGAGAAGATGAGAAACTCTGTAGAATAATTTGGACTTTCTAGCACTGGTGCTTCTCCTAAAGATTTCTTGATTTGATCAAATGAGTATCTAGCTTCTATGGACCAGTTAACCTCATTATCCTTCTCAAGCATGTCAGTCAGATCCTTTACCACTTCAGCTAAATTAGGTATAAATCTTCTCAAAAAGTTATTTTTTCCAAGAAAGGATTGAATCTCCTTCTTATTCCTTGGTAGACTTATAATTTGTATTTCTTCAACACGTTAAGGATCAATATTGAATCCATTCTTTGCGACAATGTGACCAAGTAACTTTCCTTCGTTCATAACAAAATGAGATTTTTTAGGATTTAATGATAAACCATATTTTTTACATTTAATAAAAGTTTGTCTAAGATGTTTTAAATGATCTTGATCTGATTTAGAAAAAAAGGTAATATCATCTAAATAAATCACAACAAATTTGTCCTTTTTTCTCTCAAATGCTATTTCCATTGCCCTTTGAAATGTTGCTCCTGCATTCATTATCCCAAAAGGCATTTTGTCATACATGAAGGTTCCCCATGGTGTGGTAAATGCAGTCATCTCTATATCTTTTTCATGGACAACAATCTGGTTATAACCTGAAAATCCATAAATCATAAAAAATTTATTAGCACCTACTAGTTTTTGCAAAACATGATCCATTTTAGGTAGAGGATAATTATCCTTTAATGAAAATTTGTTGAGATTTCTAAAATCAACACAAAGTCTTATTTCACCATTATTTTTCCTAACATGTACTAAGTTTCCAACCCAAGACGAATATCTCAAAGGAACTTTAATATTTGCATCTAATAATTTTTTAAGTTCCTTTTCAATAACTGGGAAGAGGATAGGATTTCCTTGTCTCAATTTCCGTTTGAATGGTTTAGACCCAACCTTCAATGGAATTTGGTGCTAAATTATGTTGGTATAATAGGTTTTCAGATCTTCGTAAGACCAATAAAATACTTCAATACATTATTTGAATAAATCAACATATTTGATTTTCTGATTAGAAGGCAGAAGCTTTGATAACTTGTTGTTCTTTGGTTCACTTTCAGTGGCAATTTTACAATCTTCTACTTCTTCACTTTGAGTATGCACAATAGGTTTCACAATAATGTCATGTAACAATCCTTTCGGAATCTGGTTGTTTATTAAAATCATAATTTTGTGGTTAGCAATCATATCTTGCAATTTAGGGTATGTATGACTATTTTTATTAATCTCTTCATTATCTTCATCATCCTCTTGGTCAATATGATTTGTAGAGAATTCATCAACCATTTCCAAAAACTTGTTAATCTATTGATCATATTCAAATGCCTACCAATGTTTAATATTGTCAGGAATTGAAGGTATTTACTTCATTTTCACTTCATATTTAATATTAGAAACCTCAAGAGGTATGAAAATACTTGTTGCTACTGCTAAATAATCAACTTGTTGATTTTCAAGTCTTGGTATTACATGAATATTGAATGTCAAAAATAAGTTCTCACTCAAGTCCCAAGCATAATTCCTATAGGATCTCATCCTAGGGTGTTTAGCTTAATAATTTTTCCTTATTCGTTTCACAATTAATTCTGCATCCCCATAGACAATAAGATTTTGTATTTTCATTTTCCTAGCAACTTCTAAACCTAATACTAAATCTTCGTATTCACAAACATTAGTGGTGGAATTAGTTTCAAATTGAGGCATAAAAGAAAATGGAAATTGTTTACCAGAAGGAAAAATTAGAAGTATACCTACTCCATCGCCTTCCCAAGAGGAAGCTCCATCAAAGTACATTTTCCACATTCCATCTTCAAGTTCATATTTTTTAACAAGAGGATTATTTATAATTTATGTACAAATTTATGGTTCATTATTTACAGATAGAATAAAACATCCCAAGTCTTGGTCTTTTGAATAAACAAGATAATTATTTGGATGATTTGGATCACTGTCTGTGTAAGAAATATTGGTTTCCCTTATAATCTTCTTGTTTCTCCACCAAAGAATGGAATAGTGGCATAAGTTATATCCATTTACAACGAGCCTCCTAATTTACTTGCCCAATATCTAGATAAAAGCATTTCATAATTGATAGGCACATCTGCCACAACTATATCCATAAAAATGATTTTCACAGATATTTGGGATAAGTGAACTACCCGATCTTTTATCATCCCTAAACATCTAAATTTTCCGGCATCAAAGGAATACAATTCATGATATATTCTTCTGATTTGTAAACCTAACTTCTCCATAATTGTTGTTGGCATTGGATTGTGGGAATCCCCTAAGTCTATCATGCAATTATGTAAAAAATGTTCATGGATTGTTAAAGAGATATAAAATGGTGTTACTGCTTCACCTCTTTCCTCAATATGTGGACCAAACATAACAATAGGTCTTTCATCTTGCAAATTCAATGTATCTAGTTGGGTTGTTGCAATAGAACAATCAATCATTTTCATTACTTGTTTTCTATAGAGAGGATTTTTCACAATTTCTAATAAAGGAATATGAATTCTGATCTTATTCAATTCATTTTATAGGTTAAAAGAACTGATTACCTTCTCTTTTTATTTATGTTTTTCATTTGTTTTCTTTGCATCCAGTTGATCAGATTTTTGTTTTGTAGATGTGATTTCTTTCCCTTTATCTTTAATTTGTGTTTTATCTGGGTGACCTTGATTATTAACTTTATTTGTATTTACATTTGTTCTTGGTCTAAGGTCATAGTTTTTGTGTAACTCATCTTGTAAAGCATCTGAGAAAACTCTATATCGAGATGATGATGAATCATTTGGGATATTGTTACCATATTCATTAAAATATGAGTTAAAGCTTATAAATTTCTCATATTCATCTTGGGTCACATACACATTAGAAATGACACCTTCCATCATATTTATTTCTTCATCAATTCCTTCAATTTCATCTTACCAAAATTCATCAGCCATATTTTCATTATTTATAGGTGCTTATTATATTGGATTCTATCTCTGCGGCAACATCTTGCATACCAATTAAGGTAGTGTATCTTCTCTCTCTAAGTAATAAGGAAAAGTCTGGATCGAAAGAACCAACAAAAGTAACATTTTCTATGGGTTGTGATGGTTTGACATCTACAGGGATTTTATTAATATTTTATTAAATATTTTGATGAAATATAGAACAAATTCATTATGTTTATTTGTTAAGCTCCCAAACTCAATAAAAAAAATAGAGATAATCCTTCTTTTCACCCCATTGTCTAAGGAAATCAGATTCTAAAGCATTCCAATAATCAATAGAATTAGGAGGCAATCCTTTGAACAAGGTTCTCACCTCACCCTCAAATGTTTTAAAAAATATCCTCATGTATACATCTTCATGTTCAAGACCTTGTTATTTGAAAAATAGTCAAATGCTTATAAATTTTCAAGGGTTGCGATCTCATCCTCCCCATTAAATCTCGTTAATAGTTTCAAATTATTGTCATAAAAATTATGGATATTACTAGGGAGATTCAAAGGGGTATATCTAGCATCAACTTATTGAAAACTCTTGGTGGGGGAGGTGGGGGTGGTTGTTATTGTGTTATTTTATCTGCCATAGCTAAATGATCAATTAACAATTGTGAATTTTTAGGAGTGAGTGGATTAAAGAATACTTTAAATTCTTATTCTTTTAAGAATGACTCGGAAGAGAAGTTTGAGGAATTTGTAGATCTTCCTCCTTAGGGGATGTTGGGATTGTGATTTGGTTGTTTAATGATGCCGATTGAATCATTTTTGACCGATATTATATATGTATTAGTAACCATTTTGAAGAAGTTTTGAAGGATTTAATAGAAAATCATCATAACTTATACCATGTACGTGTAATTGATGTTTTGTGGTCATTTTGAGTTTAATTTTACTTTGATTTAATGATTACAAGAAGCTAATGCACGATCTGTGTGTCAAGGGGAAAAATCGTATGGCGTTTTTCCATCCAGTAGCTCGTCTGATGCTCCATGCGGCATTGCATCCAGTACTTCATTTGGCATTGCGTTCGACATTGCATCCAACACTAAAAGAGTGGGCGAGTTGATGGTTGTTATATCGACGACCTATGTTGGGTGAATCGACGACATGGGTTTTGTTCACCCTCGTGGCCTCCAATTACTGAGCTCTTGACATCTCATATTGAGTTTTTATGCTGAGCATTGAGTGGCTTGTTTGGTTTCTAGAAGCCAAAGGCAATTATAGCGTATTTAATGGATTTTGTTGTTTTTAGAGGAGGTTGACCCTTCCAGTGGTCGACCTCTCGAATTGTAACTGTTATAAATACCACAGTAGTGGTCAGACAAGAGTGGTTAAGAATTGTTAAGAATTGTGAAGGATTGCTAGAATCCTTTTGCTGTGTAATTCAAGACATTTCCACAAACTTGTGCAAGACTGCATTTTTAATTTAAATTCCAGAATCGTGTTGATTTAGCTCCTGATTCGCTGTTGAGAAGTAGCCACGACTTGCTGGGGGGCCCACCAGTGGTCTGGGTGAAAAGTTAGATAGTTATCTTGTGTATTTGAGTTGTGCAATTGTCATTTCTTTCATCTTCCGTTATTTGTGTTTTTATCATTTTACATGTTGTGTGTTTACTGTTCATAATTTAATTGTTTCAATTTCTTTTTTGCAGGTTGCTTGTAAAGGATAGTTCTTAATATGATGTGTCTTTTTAATGTAGTATGTAGAAGTAGAATTTGCTTATCGATTTGCTTATGTTGTGTCAGTTTGCTTATCGATTTTGTTGTAGTATGTAGAAGTAGAATTTAAATCATGTTTTTATAAGCATTTTAACTTGCAATTTGATTTGTTAATAATAGGATTAGCTTGTTTTATTTTATGAAATCTCCAGTCTAGATTTAGATTGCAATTTTAATTAGAGGTTTGAGTTTGAGTTAAGTTTTTTATAAGTCTCTAATGGTGTGAATTTGCTTACATTAGCATAAGAGTGCATTTGAATTAAGTAGAATAATGTCTTCTTATTGTTGATGATTAATGCATAAATTAAGAGATCACATGTATTTTCAGGATAATTGATATTTCTTCTATAATGGCTAAGATCTCGCTACATTGTTTGATTCATACCTTTCATTTCTCTATAGAAGTTAATATTGAATTTATTCCTCTTGAGATATCACTAATTGTTAGATGTCATCGTGATGTCATAAGACACTGAAGACATATTCATCATCATTATATTTGAAGTTTCTTGTTAATGTAGATTAAGAGTAATTGTTGATTAATCTTTGAACACTGTCATGATGCTTTTAATTCAATAGATTAAGATTTCCCTTTGCAGATTAGAAGTAATTATGAGTTTTATCTTAAGAATACAGTTCACTTGATTAATAGTTGATTAGTTACATGTTGAGCAGTTATGATTAGTTTACTTGCTGCATAAGTTTTAATAGGTTAGTTGTTTGCTTGTTTACTTGTTGTTGCTCATTGATTTGGAATAGATTGATTATATCAATTTGTTGTTGTTATTACTCATTAAGTTGAATAGATTAAATAGATGGCTTGCTTTTTCTCATTAGATTGATTAAGTTAACTTGTTCAAAGTAGGGTTTTCATTTGCTTCTTTAGGAACAATCCATCGATCCATTATTTAAAAGTTGCTTAGGGTAAATAATATAAGTTCCTTAATAGGGTTTGCTCATTGATAGTCTTTGATTAAGTAGGTTAGCTCTCAGATAGGCCATATCCTTAGTTAGACTATACTTCCTCTAGATTTTCTGCCTTGGCATATGTAGTGCTACAACTCTAATTTTACTTACCCCAGGTTGACAATTTAATTGAGGGATTTAGTGCATATAGAACACCCATCATTTTTGGCGTCGTTGCCAGGGATTTGTGTCAAGGTAGAAAATAGATCATTTATAAACCTTAGCATTAGTTTGGTGGCGGGGGAACTTTAAGACGAGAGGTAAGAACCTGCACATCTGTTATAGCAGGTTCCCCCAAACCCAATGGTAGTTTTTATTTTTGTTGTTTTCTTTCATGAAAAGACCTAGGGACCCAAAGGGAAGATACATTAAAAGAAAATTAGAACTTTCAACCAAGGTTCCTTTTGACCTTTTTGGGGGAAGGAACATTCCACTCATAAACTCCGCAGACCGATACCGAAAAACAGGAGCTAGCTCAACCCAAAGAGCTAAAGCAGTCTCTAAAGAGACTAAAACAGGGAGCACTATAGAACAAAAATTTGAAGCATTAGTTATAGTGGGACAGGAGGCAAGACCACTCAGGCCCTCCGCAAAACCAAACAACACAACCTTTGTTTTCTTACCACCATCAGGAGATCCGAACTTTGAAGACATCATAGACCCTGAACAAGTGAATACTTTGTCTGGTAGTTCAACCAATATAATTGTCTCTCAAATTGACACAGAAAATTTGGCACCAATAATCTCAACCGGCTTGAGTAGAGTCCCAAACATCCAAGCAGTAGGAAGACCTTCCCATTAGAGGGATGCCTTTCGTAGACAAGAAACTTGGGATACCTTGTTCTCTTCAAGGATAAAACCACCAAGGTACTCTCTTTTTGGAAACCAAACCAGTATGGATGATCAGAAGGATCACAACAATGTAAGACATGAGGAGGGAGAAGAAGCTAGAAACCAAACCGAAACCACCTTCGAGTTTCCAATTTTGGACACCACACAAAATTTCAATATGAAAAGCATTCCCCTCTCGGCACTACCCACCTTTTACAGTAAAAGAAGTGAAGACCCGAATACCTTCATATTTGAGTTTGACATCTTGTGTAGGAGCTACAACTATTTACAATATGCCCAAAAACTAAAACTCTTTCCTGCCACCCTCAAGGACTCTGCACTAAGATGGTTCATGGGGTTGGGAGAGTCCAGTATTAGGTCTTGGGAAGCCATGAAAGATATATTCATTAAGAAGTACCAAGATTACTGCAAATCCAAGGATTGTCGTAATGATATTTTCAAGATCCAACAATTAAAGGACGAGAATCTCGAGGATTATATGGAACAGTTTGCTTATATCTCACATAAATTAAAATACAATGACCTTCCAGATGATGCAGTTAGGGATCTTTTCCTTAAAGGGATTTCAGAGGAATACCTAGAGATACTTAGCCTGATGGCATCAGGTGACATCTCCCATAAACCATTTTCTGAAATCTATGAAATGTGTAAGAATTACTCGAGGAGTATAGCTAAAACAAGGAAGAATGTTCGGGATCCTTATAGTAGAAACTTAAAACCAGTTAGTTCAGGTGGTATCAAAAGAGTAGAGATAGGGAAACTTTTAGAGAACTTCAAGACATATATCTTAAGCACAATAGATTCCCAGTTGGACACCCTAAAGATTAAAAATAAACAAGAGGAGGAAAATGTAGCAATGAGCATATTTTTCCCAAGATGTAGGAGGAAGCATTCCTCAAGGGAATGCCCATTAGATAACATTTCAGTTTGTGGCTTATGCATAGAAGACCACTCAACTGAAAAATGCCCATAATTTCCCAGTTTGTTAGCCATCTATAGAAGTGGGGATCCTGGGGATTCCTCTTATGCACCTAGGAGTCCATGGCAGCCTAAGAATCAGCCTACATACCTGGATATACAACCTCAAGTTCCACCCTATTATCAACAACCACAACAATGGAACTCACCAAGTTGGAAAAACCGTTCTACACAGTATCACCATCCTTAGCTTCAAGGATGTAGAGGAGATCATAACCAAGGGAACCCTCAAGCTCCACCTGTCCCTATGCCCAACCATCCTTATCCTCAGTTTCCACCAAACATCCTGCAACTTCTGCCAGGTTTTGTTCCACCATCTTTACTTCCTATTCCATAACAACAATCGTAACAATATAAGAATGCAAGCTCCCCAAGACCAACATTATTACTAGCACAACTAGTTCCCAATCCCAATAATAAGCCCACTCAACCTCTTCACAATGTTGAGATGCAATCCTTCCTGACATATGTTATTTCTCCTGTTCCATTGCAGGAGATTCACCAAGGTTGGGAAAAGTTCTGGACAGGCAGAGACCTTCAATAGTCATCTAGGAAGAAGAAGAAGAGGAAACCCCCAAACAACCCACAGATGACACTAGGTGGGAAGATGTTATTATTCCTAAGAACCAAGAACCCAAGCTTCTCGAAAATGAACCTTCACAAATTACGAAGGCCCCTCCTTATCCAGAAATATTAGTAATCAAGAAACCTACCACCCGACCGAAATATTACATCTTGAATGAATTGAAGAATATTTGTGTCAAGATTCCCTTGCTACAAGCCATTAAGGATATTCCAATCTACAGTAAGGTGGTCAAATAATTGTGTATTAAGAAGCCAGGGAGGAAGCAGAAGGACCCCCCTATAATACATTTGATAAGAGAACTTTCTGAGTACATATCAGAGTAGCCTAAGGTAGAAAAAAATGGGAACCTAGGAAACCCTGTAGTGACCATAATCATTAATGAGGCTTCCATTGGGAACACTCTCATAGAGCTAGGGGCAGCCATCAATGTTATGACCGTTACTACCTTGGAGGAATTACAGTTAAAACCTCTTCTTAGACCTACCCCAACCATTTTGGAATTAGCAGATAAGACCAGGGTTATACCTGAAGGAATTTGGGATGATATCATATTTACTTTAGCCTCATGGGAGTACCCAATAGACTTCTTTGTCATCCACTCAAAGGATCCTACCAAAGGCCATCCCGTTATTTTGGGAAGACCTTGGTTAGCCACAACCAATGCATTTATTGGCTATAGAGAAGGAGAAATGACCATCTCAAATGGACTCTCTATCCAGAAGCTCACCATATATCCTCCAGCTCAACCTATCATGGAGAATATATGGTGGATTTAATGTCCATATGAGAATGAGGATTGGGAAGAACCTGTTTTTCCAAGTGATCATTCCTGGACACCTTAGGAGCATACAATAGAAAATTTTCTAAACCAGTTTATTTCTGCTATCACATGTGTTGATTTTCCCCAATCTTTTCCCCAATTTGAGTACATGTTTGGGGAATAATTTCAGGAACAATTGGACCCATCCATTTTGTCTTCAACATCTTTCATCTTCGATATAGATGAGTCTACCACATCTTATACCATGCCCTATGAGATTAGTCCAGGAAAATTTCTACATATAAACTTCGGGCTAGATGTAGACCAACAAAAGAAGTTAGTAAGTATCCTTAAATAACAATCAGGGGCATTTGCCTGGGAATACACTGACATGAAGGGTATACACCCTGACACATGTATTCATCACATTTATACCCAGGGGGAAGTAACACCTGTTAGGCAACCCCAGAGAAGGATGAAACCAACACTCAAAGATATAGTAAAAGAGGATATCCAAAAGTTATTAAATGTCGTATTTATTTATCCCATATCCCATAGTAAATGGGTATCCCCACTCGTAGTGGTTCCAAATAAAGTGACCGGGAAATGGAGAATTTGTATTGATTTATGGGAACTTAACAAGGCCACTCTGAAGGATTATTTTCCTCTTCCTTTCATTGACCAAGTTTTGGATACGCTGTCTGGAAAGAAATATTTCTCCTTTTTAGATGGATGTAGCGGGTACAATCAAATTCTCATAGCACCCGAGGATCATGACAAGACTACCTTTACTTGTCCTTGGGTAACCTATGCCTATAGGGTCTTACCATTTGGATTGTGTAATGCTCCTACCACATTTCATTGAGCAGTACTAGGGATATTTGCTGATCTTATTCATGACTGTGTGGAGGTATACATGGATGAATTCATAGTATATGGAAATACTTACCAAGAAGCCTTAGATAATTTAGAAAAAGTCCTTATCAGATGCCAAGAAATCAACCTGTATCTAAGTCATGAAAAATGAAAAATGAAAAATGTTGTTAACTGAAGGAGTGGTTCTAGGACATCATGTTTCATCTGAAGGGATTAAAGTTGATCCTACAAAGGTTGAGGTCATCGTCATACTTCCCCCCCACAAGACTCAGAAAGAGGTAAGAAGATTGCTTGGACATGTCGAATACTACCGATGGTTTATTGAAAATTTTGCAAAGATTGTTGCACCCATGTTTGGATTGTTAATAAAGAATGTTGATTTTCTTTGGACTGAGCCTTTGAAACCCTGAAAACTAAGTTGTATGTGGAACTAGTTCTTAGGGGACCCAATTGGGCTCTCCCATTTCACATATCCACTGATGCCTCTGAAACCACAATAGGAGGAGTATTAGAGCATAAATAATACCAACAATCCTATGCCATTTATTTTGTGAAAAACAACTTGTCCCCTGTCGAGTTAAACTACACAGTTACCGAGAAGGAATTATTGGAAGTAGTTCATTCTATCAATAAATTTCACCACTAGAGCCCCTGGGGGGCAACTCAATCGGCAAGTGTCATGAATATGAAGTTCCATGAGGTTTCGAGTTCAAATCCCCCCGACTTACAATGTGTGCCGCGAAAGGGGCATCGTGGGCACACCTGGAGGTTATAGTGGTAGAAGTTGGATAACATGGCCATGTGTAACGTGAGCACGTGCCCAACTAGTTGTTGATTCCGCCAAACATAAAAAAAATAAAAATAAATAAAAAAATAAATTTCACCACTACATCACAGGTTACGAAGTATTTTTACATACAGATCATTCTTCCATTATATTTCTCATGAATAATCCCATAACTAATGGCCGAGTGACTAGGTGGCTCATTCTATTGCAAGAGTTTAATATCACCATTCTTGACCGACCTGGAAAGGAGAATTTGGTATCTAATTTTCTTTCACGCATAAAAAATGAGGATGATGATATTCCCGTTGATGATATTTTCTCAGATGAGCACCTTTTTCCCTCTCTGTAAATACCCCGTGGCTTGCGGATATGGAAAACTATTTGGCTACTAGGAAGTTATTGTCTCATTTGTCACCTCATGAAAAGCGTAGAATTATTACGCAAAGTGCCAATTACTCTTGGGTTGGTCACGAACTTTTTCGTACTGGTGCAGACTTGATCATTCATAGATGTGTTCAAGAAGATGAGATACCAGAAATACTATGAAGTTTTCATGATGGACCATGTGGTGGCCAGTTTTCTAACAAATGTACAACATATAAGGTGTTACATTTAGGTTACTATTGGCCTAGCATTTTCAAATATGCTGCCAAGTATGTGAGGAGTTGTGACAACTGTCAAAGGATAGGAAGACCCATGTCAGCTGATGAAATTCCCTTGCATGCCCAAGTCATGGTAGAACCTTTTGATAAATGGGCCCTTTATTTTGTAGGACCAATTTCACCCATGTATTGTAAGAAAAATTATATTTTGGTTTGTACAGATTATGTCACCAAGTGGGTAGAGGAAAAATCCCTATTTAGGGCTACAGAAAAATCTGTTGTCGAATTCATTTATGAAGACATCTTTACCCACTTTGGTGTTCCTCATGAAATTGTTATAGACCAAGGCACTCAATTCACTTCCAAGATGATGAGAGAACTATTGGAGAAATATGGGATTAAGCATTGCAAGTCTTCTCCATACCACCCACAAGCTAATGGTAAGATAGATTCCACAAAAAACGTTCTGGAAGCTATCTTAACCAATTGTTCAATTTCATCATCGGGATTGGGCTAATAGTCTTCTAGAGGCTTTATGGGCATATCAGACCACCTGGAGAAACACCACTGGGCATACCCATTATGAGCTAGTATATGGGAAACAAGTGCTTCTACCAATATAATTTCAAGTAAGGACCTTCTGTATTGCCGTAGAATTGGGATTAAACTTAGATGAGGCTCAGAAACGATGATCCCTAGAATTAAATGAGTTGGATGAGATTAGGAAAGATTCTATCCAACGAACAATGTTAGTCCAAAACTAGAGGAGTAAGTGGCATGGCAAGTTTATTAATAAGAAACACTTCCAACCTGGTGATTGGGCTTTGTTGTTTGACTCCTGATTTAAAACTTTCAAAGGAAAAATTACCACTCGGTGGTTGGGTCCTTACAAGGTAGTCACCGTGTATGACAATGGGGTTGTGAAAATCAAAACAATTTACGATGGGAAAGTCTCCTTTGTAGTAAATGGACATCGAATAAAACTTTATCACGTGCCCGTTTCCAAAGAAGATTTTCTACAGGTCATGTCAACTGACAAGGCATTGGCCTTAGTATATGGGTAAGTCCCCCCTTGTTCTTGAATGATTTTCTGAATTTTTTACTATACATATGTAAATAATTTTGAATTTTGTTGATAGACAATTCTAGAGATTTATGTAGGTATTTATTTCACCAAGAGTAGATAGTTTCAAGGAAATATAAAAGAAGGATTTTTCTTCAAAATATTTCTATATTTGAACCTTGTTGTCCGCTAGGCATCAATCGAATAATGACTTGTTGTAATTAGCCACATTTTTGCAAATATTTTCATCTTCTTTTTCTCAAGGCATCTCTAATACCAGTTGCTCTTAAACCTTCACCACTAGATATAAGGAAGTGATACCGAAACCATCAAACTTAGAGGTTACTCGTACAGTTTTCCCAAGAACCTTGAGTAAGTGGGTAAAGTATCTTTATTAAAGAGTAACAAGGAGTTCTGATTAGCGGTTAGCCATGGAAACATCATAATAACTTAAAACAAAGAATAAAGTGAGTTGAGCCTAAAGATACATTTCTGTTCTTTCCCAATGGTACCATCCACTACACACTAAAAATGCTTGATTATATCATATCTTTAGATAGACTACGTCCGCTTAAGTACCCCTTACATTAGGACAATCTATAAGGAATATATGAAGGAAAGTCATCCTCTAACATAAATACCATCCCACTTGAAAAAGAGAGAAAAAGTTGTTTTTAGAGTTGTCCCCCCATCTTCTTGCACAAAGCAATCTTATACTAAAATCTTAAAATATGGAGGGCTAGTATCTGAGGGTGAAAGAGGCTAACCCGTCAGGGTACTGAATAGGTCTATTGGTAGTGGGTGTCAGCATGTGGTATGACTAGGTAAACCCACCAGAGTACTGAACAAGCTTGTTGGCAGCGAGGCATTCTACCTAGCGAGGATGATAATCTAACAAAAAAAAATAAGAAATTTAAACTTGTCTTGATGTACGACATTACTTGTAGACAAAGCTGACATGAAGTATGTATGGTTAAGCTAAGGTTAATGAACTCCATAAATCTGCCATTGGGAACCAACTTTGAGACTATCTTGAAACTCTCTTACCTACCTCTTCTTATCTTTATGTAGGATATTATATCCTATAGGTGGGGCCATATTCTAATCGTCTTGTCAGATCGATGTGTGAAATTTATATCTACACTTAACAAGCTGTAAATATTTGGCTATTGGGAGAATTGACTAGTTTCCTATATTTTTTATTGTGAGGTGTCACAATACTTAGGAGTGGGGAAGGGTTTCATGAGTTGACAAATGAAAACACTTCCTATCTATAAGCCATGAGAAGAAGAAGAGGAATCTTTAAACAATTTTTTTATGTATATTGTCTTCATGATACAGGCTATTATATCAACAGTTATTTTATTTTGAAATACTAATTCCCTGTGTGTTGTAAATTGTTGTACATTTCTTTGACATACCACTTAACTAGTTTTTCTTTACAAACTGTTCATTACAGTTTGGGATTACATTCCTTATAATATTCAAGAAAGAGGAACAAATTATGTGAGCACTATGGAAAAACAAGTAATAATGGAACACTCTCTGCTCCTATTCACTGTGACTATCAAAATCATTTTAAGACTAAATGCTATGGATAAAACATCCATTACAGGATGAAAAAAAATCATTTCGCACAAGGGTACCATATGGAGTGACATATGGGGTGCCATTTGAAAGACCATATGAGGTTCCATATGGACGACCAGATGACGCACCATATGAAGCATCATATGAGATGTATACACACAATAAATGTCCACAATTTCAGGTAACCATGAATCATTTGAATTTATTTGAGTTAGTTAATGGAAATTGAGATTAAATGATACAATTCTTAAACATTTTTATGATCAAATGTCCAAGTCGAAGACTTGGACATTGATCTAACTCCTTCATCATTACAATTGCCTCCAAAAGATGCTCTTCGAATTCGAAATTGACACACTCATTCTCATACATGACAACTCGTGTGTGATGAATTCATCAATGAATGCAACCATTTCCACCTTGGGCACATTAAAAAACGGAGGGATCGCTCAAATTGTTATCCCATTTATGCATTGCACTCATCCTCTGCTCAATTTCATTCACCCTTTGCTTAATCACACTCATCCTCTGCCTGATTGCGCTCGTCCTTTATCGAATTATTCCCTCTATTCATTTATCCACACTGTCACCATGCCCAAACGGTATGATCCATCCTCCTATACTGACCTCTTTTATATCCCCGAGTTCACACACTGTAGGGAAGTCTTCCTTTGTCCAGGGTGGGGACCGTTCTTGGCTCATTTGTAGGGCCACGATGACGACGTTTCTCTACAATTATCCATGACATTTGATGGGCTCGCGTGGGTTCTCTCACCTTCATGGTCTCGAAGGAATCAATTTCCTCAACCACAGATATTCCAAGAGTTGGAGACCGTTGGTTTAAACACCA
Source organism: Picea engelmannii (assembly GCA_009831015.1). Taxonomy (NCBI): domain Eukaryota; kingdom Viridiplantae; phylum Streptophyta; class Pinopsida; order Pinales; family Pinaceae; genus Picea; species Picea engelmannii. The sequence continues at coordinate 246,874 of ML785141.1, forward strand.
CTAGTTTCCATGAGCGAGCTACAACATGGTCTTTAAACCTGAGTTTCAGAATGTCTCTAGAGCTAAGGGATACTCCAAGGAGTGGATTAAGGATGAGACAATTAACCCTCTGATAGTCATCACCATAATGATCACTTGTGAAGGTAGATATTTTGTTTTTAAAGCCTACCACTTTCGATTATTAACTCATTTTCAATTCAATAAGCCATTGAATTTCCCTTTTACTTCTTAAAAATTCTTGAGAAGATGTCTTCCCAAGTACGAAAGAATGTGGCCAATCCCCATAACAACCTATTTCACCATGACCTCATCAAACTGCTTGTTATAGCCGAGTTGGAAAAATAGGGGAAGACATGGGATGAGTTAATTTACCAATTTTCAAACCCTTATCTTACAATCAAGACCATCAAGAAAACACTTGATCTAGGGACTGTTACTCCATCCAAACCCCATTCTCCAAAGAATCCAAACCCTCCTACTCAAGCTACCCCTTTACTGGAACAAAAGATCAAGAAACTTGTTGATACCCCAGTAGCCTCATCGGGCAAGAAGACTAAGAATCCTATTGATAACTCTCCAATTCCCTCAACATATATTGATCCTGCACCCAAAACGTTACAAGAGGTAATTCAACAAGACTTCCATGTAGTCCCCACAAATAAGAGAGGATCTAATCGATTCAAGAGAGGATATTTTCGAAAAAGTGCCTGAAATACAAGAGGAAAACCTTATGAAAAACTCCCAACCACTTCAGACCCTATCCAAGTATCCTCCAATCTCAAAAACCCTCATAAAAGACTTAGGGAAGTGTCTGTAGAAGAATTGGAGCTCATAGAGAGACAAAATCTGAACCTATTTCTCCTCATTAAGTCCCTGCTACTCCTACCTCACAGATGCCTATACCAGATCCCAAAACTAATAGACTCTCTACATCCTTCAAGGGATCCAAGCCCTCCTCGGAGATATCTGATCATGCTCTAGACATTGAAAAGATACAACAGGAAAATGTTCAACTGTTGCAACAATTGGAAGAGAGGAAGACCATGGATAGACATCTCCACCATGACAATGCAATACTACAAGCAAAGGCGAATTCCCTCCAAAGATTGGTTGACCAAATGACCAATGATAACCATAGCCTCAGTGCACAATTGAAACACCACAAGAGGGCCAAGACCAAATCTTCAGGGAAAGAATATTCTAAATCCAATCCATCCCTTGCTCAACAAGTCTAGTCATATTGGGAAATTCATTTTTGTTTGCAGTGGGACCTACAAAATCTTAGGTGTGGGGGTAATGTTGGGCTCATGATTTGGTTGTTTAATGATGTTGATTGAATCCTTTTTTATCAATATCATATCTGTATTAATAACCATTTTGAATATTTTTTTAAGGATTTCATAGAAAATCATCATAGCTTATACCAGGTACATGTAATTGATGTTTTGTTATGATTTTGAGTTTAATTCAATTTGATTTAATGATTACAAAAAGCTAATGCACAATCTATGTGTCACAAGGAAAAATCGCATGGTATTTTTCCATCCAGTAGCTTCTCTGGTACTCCATCCGACATTGCGTCTGGTACTTCATTCAACACTGCGTCCAACACTACATCCAACACTAAAAACGTGGGAGAGTTGGCGGTTGTTATATCGGAGGCATGTGTTGGTCGAATGGGCGACATGGGTTTTGTTCACCCTCGTGGCCTCCATCTACTGAGCTCTTGACATCTTGGATTGAGTTGTCATGTTGAGCGTTGAGTGGCTCATTTGGTTTCTAGAAGCCAAAGGTAGTTATAATGTATTTAATGGATTTTGTTGTTTTTAGAGGAGGTCGACCCTTCTAGTGGTTGACCTCTCGAATTGTAACTGTTATAAATACCATAGTAGTGGTAAGACAAGAGTGGTTAAGAATTGTTAAGAATTGTGAAGGATTGCTAGAATCGTTTTGCTGTGTAATTCAAGACATTTCCACAAACTTGTGCAAGATTGCGTTTTTAATTTAAATGCCAGAATCGTGTTGATTTAGCTCATGATTCGTTGTTGAGAAGTAGCCACGACCTGTTGGGGGGCCCACCAATGATCTGGGTGAATAGTTTGATAGTTAGCTTGTGTATTTGAGTTGTGTAATTGTCATTTCTTTCATCTTCCGTTATATGTGTTTTTATCATTTTACATGTTGTGTGTTTACTGCTCATAACTTTATTGTTTCAATTTCCTTTTTGCAGGTTGCTTATAAAGGATAGTTGTTAATATGTTGTGACTTTTTAATGATTAGTAAATAGATTGCAAGCTTAGCTACTAACCTCGTTGTGTGATTAAATGCTAGTTTGAATTTGTGAAGGTTGAAATAGAATAGTTAAAACCGAGTATTGAGTTAAAACAAAGTATTGAGTTCAAACAGAGTATTGAGTTGATACAGAGTATAGAGTTTCTTTGGAAAAGTTTCGATGGATGAATAGTTTATAGTTTTAATTTTAATTCTTAGTTTGCTTATCTAGTTTGCTTATCAATTTTGTTGTAGTATGTAGAAGTAGAATTTAAATCATGTTTTTATAAGCATTTTAACTCGCAATTTGAATTGTTAATAATAGGATTAGCTTGGTTTATTTTATGAAATCTCCAGTCTAGATTTAGATTGCAATTTTAATTAGAGGTTTGAGTTTGAGTTGAGTTTTTTATAAGTCTCTAATGGTGTGCATTTGCTTACATTAGCATAAGAGTGCATTTGAATTAAGTAGAATATTTCCTTCTTATTGTTGATGATTAATGCATAAATTAAGAGATCACATGGATTTTCAGGATAATTGATATTTATTCTATAATGGCTAAGATCTCACTAGATTACTTGATTCATACCTTTCATTTTGCTATAGAAGTTAATATTGAATTTATTCCTCTTGAGATATCACTAATTGTTAGATGCCATCGTGATGTCATAAGACACCGAAGACATACTCATCATCATTATATTTGAAGTTTCTTGTTGTTGTAGATTAAGAGTAATTGTTGATTAATCTTTGAATACTATCATGATGCTTTTAATTCAATAGGTTAAGATTTCCCTTTGCAGATTAGAATTAATTATGAGTTTTATCTTAATAATAGAGTTCACTTGCTTAATAGTTGATTAGTTACCTATTGAGTAGTTTTGATTAGTTTACTTGCTGCATAAGTTTTAATAGGTTAGTTGTTTGCTTGTGTACTTGTTGTTTCTCATTGATTTGGAATAGATTGATTAGATTAATTTGTTGTTTATATTGCTCATTAAGTTGAATAGATTAAATAGATGACTTGCTTTTGCTCATTAGATTGATTAAGATAACTTGTTCAAAGTAGGGTTTTCATTTGCTTCTTTAGGAACAATCCATCGATCCATTGTTTAAAATTTGCTTAGGGTAAATAATATAAGTTCCTTAATAGGGTTTGCTCATTGATAGTCTTTGATTAAGTAGGTTAGCCCTCAAATAGGCCTTCTCCTTAGTTAGACTATACTTCCTATAGCTTTTCTGCCTTTGCACATATAGTGCTACAACTCTAAGTTTACTTGCCATGGGTTGACAATTTAATTGATGGATTTAGTGCATATAGAACACCCATAAGGGGATATGAAGAAAATTTAGGAAATGTATGAGGAAACATTTCAAGAGGTTCTTTTTTAGAAATAATGGGTGAATTCTCAGCAAAGTATACTTGATCAATCACAGTAGAATCTTTGAGGGAATGTTCAATGTATTCCTAAGGAAAGAATTCAATAGAATGGGATGTAGAAATAGTTAAAGGTTGTTTTAGAGAGGTGGGAATAGATTCTCTGGGAGAAGATGGAAGAGAGGTTTTAGGAGGGATTATAGAAAAATATTTTGAAGAATCCTTTAAAAGAACATGAGATTTTCCTTTGGATTTAGGCTCTATAGAAGAAGTAGGTTTAGCAACAACAGGTATAGAAGAAGAAGCTATGGGCATTTGTCTAGGATTATTCTTGGGTAATAACCTTCCAGGATTTGCTATTGGAGTAGTCTTTTTGGGATATGGGTTAGCCCTAGTCTTTTTCTTTATTGATGCCAGGATTAAAAATGTGGAGTCATTGGGTGAAATATTTGAGCCGCCCTAAGTCTTGTTCACTAGCAAGGAGTTGGTTTTGTTTGTCGTTCTACCCAGGGAAAACAAGGTTTCTTTAATTCGGTCCCCGACAATGACGCCAAAATAATGTTGTAAATCTTGATTTTTTTCTGGCTCGGAAACTATGCAAAGGAATCCATAGATTGATTGATTTGTTTAAGTTGATATGTCCTAAAATAAAGTATTTTTGTTTCTTTGGTGTGCCTGTATCATTAGTATTTAATTTCTTAAGGATCAAGATTGGAAGGAAAAATTTATATGTTTCAGACAACTAAAAATTTTAAGAGGGTGAAAAAAGGAATACAGGATAACAAAACTGGACAGTGAAGTAATGCATCTTTGATAAATATTACTTAACTCTCAGAATATAAGAAATTATTAACAAATATGTGTCTAAACCAGGATGAAATTTTAACAGAAAATAATCCTTTGTCTTTATTTAAAAAGGAAAAATGAAATTTAAGAACATGTCTTCTTAATACTCACACTATACTTGAAGAAATATGTAACTTTTAGAGATACCTTTTGCAGTTAATGATGGTAGTTATTGTACTAAATCATCACAGTAATGGTAGTAGACACATTCAAGAGGAATTTAGAAACATGAAAATAACATCAAGAAAAGGAACACATAGGCTGAAACATAAAAGTTTGAATCTTCAAAACTTGCAAAATTTTTATTAAAGCTCTATAGTCAAGCCTCCAAAAAAACCCTCTTACATTGAGTTCTCATTCAAATTTATAAAATTTAGGTCAAAACCAAAAATGGTTATTCGATCCTATTTTCTATCCATTTGATTTACAAGAGATATTTGACTTTCTAAAATAGAAAGATCAAATGACAGTTGTTACAATCCATGGATTTCTTCAATTATATATGATGAGTCATCCTACCAACAACTGGAGAAGAAGATTCCAAGTTTCACTGGATGGGTAATTGAATGATATCATGTCCCTTTATGTGATATCCAACTAAGTGTAATTCTCATATGTACGAGGATTTGAGAACAAATTTTTTATTTTCCAAAGGAAATGGAAGTCATCCATAAGTAAATCGACAATAATGTGACCTCTTAATTTGCTAGCCATGCATTGAAATTTTGATTCACTTTATCTGGCTATAAACAAACTTTTTCTATATTATTCAAATGACAAGAATTTCCCTTTGTCACTCCAAGCTCAAGGTAGTCCTATTTTTACTAGCTTTTTAAACCTGTTGGTGAACAAGTTGATGTATACTTTTACACTGATGCATTTATTCTAAGCTATCTGAATTTGCGGCCATGAGAACTTTGGATGGACCCAAATCTATGAGACACACTCGGACTTCACCACCACCTACCAAATGTTGGGCGTAAATGTAGTTGTCACTAATTTCCATCTTCAGGATGGGATAATGTGTCATTTGGGCCATATATGTGTTCCATCAAGCAAGCAAGCGAAGCTAATCTGGGAATCCCACTACAGTCAGGTGGTAGGAAACTTCGGCATCTAATAGACAATGTAAATGATACAGAAACATTTCTACTGGCTGAAACTTTTACAAGAGGTCAACAAGTATATCAGGTCCTCCACTGCCTACGCGATTGCCAAACTGACCACTAAGAAACAGGGCTTGTACACCCCTCTGCCTTCTCCTGACAGACCATGGGAATCCATATCAATGGACTACATGTCGGGCCTCCTATCCACCAAGCAGAGCAATGATTGTGTTTTTGTGGTCGTGGATCACTTTTCTAAGATGAAAATTATGGCCACCTGCAAGAAGAGCATCACAACAGAGGCCACCGCCAAGTTATTCTTTGAAAGAGTCTGGGTACATTTTGGAATCCCACAAACCATTATCTCATATCGAGACAGTTGATTTCTCAGCACATTCTGATCAAGCCTCTGGTCACTGCTAGAAACCAAGCTCACCAAATACATGGCCTTCCACCCCCAGACAGATGGCCAAACTGAGGTCGTAAATCGAATGATCGTGCATATCCCACGCATGTATAATTCAATTCACCCTCGTACATGGGATGAGAGTATCCCCTATGTTCAACATAGCTACAATCGATCCCTTCATAGCTCAACCAGCCATAGTCCCTTTCAAGTGGGGTTGGGATTCCAACCATTGGGTCCCATAGATGTTTCACTACCTGTTGTGGTCACCTCAGCCGAATCATATCCTACTCCATATGAAGTTGACAAAGCCACATGTTTCATTGAGTGGATCCATCACATCCGCCAACAAGTTTAGTATATCCTACAGAAGTCCAATGACAAGTACAAGAAGCACCATGATAAACATTGGGTGCCACATAATTTTCATGTGGGAGACAAAGTTTGGTTGCACTTGTAGAAAGAATGCCTTATAGGACCCCATAGGAAGCTTCGCCCACTCTGTTATGGGTCGTACACCATCACCAATGTTGTGGGTGATAATGCTTTCGAGCTCAACATTCCTCCTTTCCTTGGCTTGCAGCCAATGTTAAACGTGGATATCCTTCGACCATATTTCCCACCATTATTGGACACCTCTGAGATAGAAGAACAACTGAAACCAACAAATCTCAACTATGACTACATACAATAGGAATCCAGTGATCAGATTGTGGACAAACAGATAAAAGGCACTCACCAACAAAGGATCCAGCCTTATCGAGTTGTCAAAGTAGGGCAGCTTCTGCACCAAGGCAAGTGGCTCACTCTGGGCCAAATTCAGAAGAAATTTCCTCATCTAATGGGGGAAATCAATGCAATGGAGACCATTGCTTCCTAAGGGGGGG
>ML785141.1:254301-276965 GCA_009831015.1 Picea engelmannii
GCTTCATATTCATTGGTATAAATCTCTTCAAACTTTGTTATAGCTTCCTTTTTAACTTCTTCAAAGTCCTCCACCCTTGTTCCATCTCCCAACTAAATTTATTTTACTATATTTTTGTGTCATCTTCCCTAATATTGTTTGTGAAAATAAGATATGTTCCTATCTCCAAAGAGGAACCAGAGAATGCAATATTTTAGTCTCCATTCTTCCTCTTTCTTTATAATTTTTTCATGAAGTTTCTAGTAACTAATTCTCTCTTTCTCTATCATTTATTTAGTAACCTCTTCCAATTCCATTTGTTTTTGTTGATCTTCTAATTTATTTTTAAAACTCTATCACTCTTGATTTGGTGGGATGTAAGTTAACTTGACCTATTATTTTAGAACTTGTTTGGCATATTTTAACTTGGATTACTAGATAAAAGAATGGGATCTGGAAGTTGGCTACCTCAAATTTTCTTTGACTAATTGCATCACTTCCTCACTCTGGATCCAAAGCAAATTGAATTTGAGTGACATTGCACCAAAGTTTTTTTATGGCTCAAAGGACATTAAAATACACTTGTAATATGATATTCCTAAGGTAATTATTTTGGATGAAATAAGGTGATATTATAAATAGAAGTCACTATTTATAAGAAAATTATCTAGGCAGGCAAAATTATGCCCAATACCCACCCTCTTATTATTCCAAGTGTACTTTCCTTTTATCGATTTTACGTCCCCCAATCTGATAATAAGTCTTACATTCTTTGCCTCATAGGGTTTCTCACTACACTACGTCCCATTTTTTCCTTTAATACTATGTTTAAATCCCCTACTACTATAATAGCATTTATAGGTATACTCCCATTATAATCCTGCAAGGATTCCCAACAACCAATATTTTTCAAGTATATCACTATCATATAGAAATTAAAAATAATGAAAAACTTACCAATCTCCATGTGATTGAGATGAGACATTATCCAATGCTATGAATATAAGGATGCTTCCAACGCTACCTTTGTTTGATCCCACCTAGTACAAATTCCACTAGATGATCCTCTTGAATTTATTGCAATTCCTTCACTACTTCTCCAACGTTTCTTCCCAACTTGTAAATCTTCCCTTTCCTCCATATTTGTCTCCTATATGAGTATTACAGTGGGTTTTTTTCCCCCTAATCAGATCATGTTAGCCTTCTTCCTTGCTTCTTCTACCCAACCCTCTACAATTCCAATACATTGCTAGATCATTTCTTAATATGAGGATTAAGTTCACTTCTTATTGCTTCCTGAGGTGGTTGGTTTTTCAGGCCGTAGTTACCTTGAGGTTTTCCTCCTATGCTAAACATAGATACAATGTTGTGTTGTATTCATCTTTCCTTTTATATGTTTGATGTTTCTTCTCTCTTTTCTTTGTTTGTTTTCCTTCCTAGTTTTTAATTAGTTCTTTCTTCTTGAATTTCATCCTCTTCTAATGCTTGTTGGGCCTTACTTATCGTTACCCTCCCCCCTATTGTAGGGGTTTTTTCCTTTCAAGTGAAATTTGTTTCTTCTTTTCTACCCATTTCTTCTTCCTCCTCTTCATTTTCTTGGGGTTGATCCTAGCTTTTTGGAAAGTAAAAGGGTTGAAATTCACGTGGAGTAAGCATTGGTTCCAATAATTCCCAACGAATGGGTTGGTTTTTCTTCTCTTGTTCAATTTTTTCATTGTTAATATTTCATATTGGTTAACAATATTTTATAATTATGATAGGTGACCCACAAGCTGAGGTGCTTGTACAAATCACACCTTTCTCCAATAATTGTTGCAACTACTTCTTCTCTTCATTTGATTGTAGAATAGAATGTCTATACAGCCCAACATTTGACAATGGGGAATCTGGAAATAACAATATTTCGTTCTCCACTTTCGTCTTGGTTGATATCCCTTTAGGAACATGGAACACTCCTCTATATTCTTGTAGCAAATCCTCCAACTGATGTTTCTTCTCTTTAGTACACCCCTCCAGGGATGCCTTTACTCCTATCGAATCATCCTCAGTATTATTTTCTCTTAAGAAAAGTAAAACATATTTCTTATTGGAACTAATCAAATTATTGGCTTGGTTAGCACTTACCAATGAGATATTTGACTTTCCTTTATGTGAATTGATGATGTAGGACTTCCCATCCTTGATTAGTCGGTACTAGTTTTCTCTCCACATGAATATTTCATCCCTCATACACATGTAGGGGATTACAAACACTACTCCACATATGTCAAGGGGTACTATGTCCAATTCCACTTCATTAATAAAATCAACACTTACAAGAAATTTAATCTTATACAGTTTCATCACCTTTATCTTTGCATCCTTGTTTCACCAATCCAATGGATAGGGTCTAGGATCATCATGAACCTCCAATCCAATCTTCCTTACCATATCTGCTACTATGAGATTATCCTATGAAGTGGAGTCGAATAGAGTGTCTACCTTGGTATTCTTTATCTATATCTTGATGTGGAAGAGTTTCACCATCTGCTTATCTTATTGGTGATTAAGGATACTCATATTCACCTCCTTCTACACCAATGTGCATGCAATATTTGCATCCACATCGAAGTTGTTTTCGACCTGATTGCTTGAATCTATGGCTAGCATGTTCATTTCTTTGCTTCCTTCTTGTAGTTATTCAAGTTCAACTTTGGATGTAGTTTCCAACACTTTTCCTCATTGTGGCCATAAATATTGCAGTGGTTACAATGGTTGTTGGGATCCTTGCACTGATGTGTAGTGATTACCATCTTCTTATCCTTTCCCCCTTTTCACTTCTTCTTCCCCTCCTTGGAAGCTTCCTAGCAATCTTTCTGCTTGGAACCACTTCGATAACCTTTCTTATGGATTATATTTTCCAGATATTGTTCATGTACACATGCCTCATCCACTATCATTGGCTTGAAAAGAATCACTTGATTTCATAGAAAGCTCTGCAGACCCTCTAGATACTTGAGGAGTACATATGGGTTCCTTGGAGAGATACCCATCATGATATCCATATTTCTAAACCTAGTGATGTACTCCTATACACTCTACCCTTTCTTCGTCATGAAGTAGTGCCACCGGATCCATTGGTCCTCTACATACTTGATAGGGTAGAATTGGGACTTGATGAGGGTTTTGAAATCCTCTTGCCTAGTTACTAATGGATCACCCTCTAGCATAAGTGCTTTTATATGGATTCTGTAATACCCCAAGGCCGATCCCTTATGAAATGTAATGATGTTTATAGGTTGGTGAGCCAAGTAATTATAAGCTGGTGGGCTTATGTGTTTATTAGGCTGGAGAACCTAGATGCTAAGGCCAATGGGCATGTTTTTGTATATGTAATTATGAAAATTATTAATAAAATGCATCATTTCCTATAGACTGGCCACAAAGAAAGTGTTTGGGGGACTAAGCTCCACTAGGTAGGGAAAGAGATGGGGCTGAGAGGATAGGAAAGAGGGGATAAGCTTGAGGGATTAACCCAATGGAATATTATAATGTATTCCTAAAAAATACTAAAGTTGGGAAATAAACCCAGTTATCCTAAGTTCCTTTGGGGAGAGGAACAAACTCCAAGTGGAGAGGAACGTGCTCCTGGAGAGCCAAGTGTCACCCAGGACCCATGCAGTTTTATGTGGGAATTCCCACCATTGTTGGGTTCATGAACTATTTTGGCCACCTTCCTTATGAGTTCACTCTCACCAGTCGTCTCTCTCATGATTCTGCATACCGACCATTCTCACCATTTTTCCTTGCTCACTCTGAGCATTCTGACCAGTTTGGTCATTCATCTTTAGATGAGTTCATCCTCAACATTCTGGCCCTCCCTTGTGCAGTTCACACCCACACTAAACAAGCATACAACCAAATCCTTTTTCCGCCATTGTGAACCTTTGTAATCTGCTGAGTCATCCCCTTGCCTTACCCAATTTTGGTTGTTGTGGATTGAAGAGGCGGGTTGTTGGGCCCATGGTAGAAAATGTCGGTTGTCAGGACCGTGGTAGAAGAGGCAGGTTGTCAGGCCCGTGGTTGAAGAGGCTGGTTGTCGGGCCCATGGTTGAAGAAGTAGGTTGTCAAGCCTGTGAGGAACTCTCTCTAGGTGAAAGAGTTTGTTGGGAAGTGATTTCTCCTAGAGGGAATTCAGCACCAGCTATAGGGCTCTCAGAATTCCTGATCCACCATGTTGATCAAGCCCTGGAAGGGAAGTGGAGTAGTCGATGGACCGTGGAATAGTGAAGGTGCATATTCTCGGGTTGGGACAAGCATGTGGGGAATGAGAGTCTGTGAGCAGTGGCCGTAAGTAGGATCCTTAGAGAGAATATTTCCATTTTCACTATGCAGGTTTATGTAGCCTCATCCTAGTCTAGGATTCCTTTTCCCTAGGTGGAGTTTAGTCCCAGCTCTGGGGTGACCCACTGCTGAGCGTGATGACCAGCGTGGTCTAAGGCTAGGAGGTTTGTGGAAGGTCTGTATGCAGGAAATTAAAAGATAAGTACCAAATATTTGTTCTATGTGTGATGTGTATCTTGTACATGTGTTATAATGTTATCTTAATTGCCTGTTTTTATTGCATGTATGTGTGTGTGTGTGTGTGTATATATATATATGTATGTATGTATGTATGTATGTATGTATGTATGTATGTATGTATGTCAGAGATGTTTCCTCTGTGGCATTGCTCGATTGTGTGGTAGCTGGGGACGTTACAAAATGGTAGAATAACATTATTTGGAGTAGCATGGCCCGCCCTGAGTGGCCGAGGGTGTTACAAAATGGTATCGGAGCATAGAATTAAAAGATACAGTCGTTAGGTAGCATTGCCCGGCAGGGTTTTGAGGGTCGGGGATGTTACAAGATGGTATCAAAGCCAAGGCTTCAACACTGAACCTGGATGGGCTGGGAAAGTGGAAGTTGAAGAAAAAGTTTCGGAAAGAAATTTTTGTCGAAATGCACAAAATTGAAGTTTAGAGCCCATTTTTCGACACTGGTCCTAAATTAGGCTATATAAATGGTTATGGAAAGAGAAGCTTAGAGAAAATTGTTGTCGAGAGGGACAAAATTTGAATTTCAGAGCATCTGAGAGTGCCAAGAGAACACCTTGGCCATGTTTGGAAGCTCAGGAGGTATAGCGATTTAAGAAAGATAGCATAGAAAAGATACTGCAGTAACCATGAGTTTGGACCGCAAGGTTTGAAGTTGGGTCGTGGGATCTGTTCAGGAGAAGGAGTATCCTTCACAATCATAAGATCTGGAGAAAGGTGCATGAGGGTTAACCCCTAACTAGTTCGGACTTTGTGACTTTGGTGAATTTTACATGTTATAGAGAAGAAAGGGGCCAAAACCCAAAGTTCCGAAGTCTCGTAGTGGATCTACACAATAGATCCTGGGGGGGAGTGTTTATCGTTGCATTTGGACGAAGATAAATTAGATTCATAGAGAAAGCCAAGGGAAAGTGGTAAGGCGCAGCAGTGATGAAAACAGATCTCAACCATCAGATCTGCATGCGGGAGGTTGTGAACCGTAGAACTCACAATCATTTGAAATTCAGCGCTCGAGAGAAACAAAATGTGCTAAGGCACAAACTCCCGAAACTCGAAGTCCCAAAGTCTAGAGTTAATCTAGACCATTTGTTAAAGGAGACACATGTTGACAAATCATCTTGTTCGAGAGTTTTGCATTCAGGAGAAACGAGGGTGTGCTAAAGTGAATTCTTTGAAGTCCCGAAGACCGAAGTGACGTGGCACGATGATGTCACCCAGGGTAATGTGGACTTCCTTAGTCCTACCACATGCCAATAAGAGTGGAACTCTAAAGACCTTGTTGGAACAAAATCAAGATGACACGTGGGGCCATGTGTCACCACCTTATATGATTACATTTGTACCATGTGGACCCCAGAAGATAAAGTAGTGCGGAAGTTTGACATTCGGAAGTTAATGAGCTTGTGGAAGTAAACAATTTTGAATCCCGAAGTGTCGAAGTTCTAAAGCACCAATGTGACGTGACATGTTGACATCGCCAAAGATGACATGGACATATGGGATGTGTGCCATGTGTCAGTAAGTTAAATACCTTTGGAGAATAGAAATTCCAGTTAGGGTGTGACACGTGTCACCCATCATAGTGGGCCACATGTCCGCTTCTAATATTTCACCACGTGGCACTCTTATTGAGCATGGCTAGTGGGGCCCCTGATGGTCATAGGGGACACGTGGTTCTAGATCCTACATTTCAGAGGTTATCCACTTCGAAAGAAAGTGGGTTCGCGCGGGTTGAGAACTCCCGAAGGCCGAAGCGTCAGAGTTCATTGTGACCGTTGACAATCATGGATGCGTGTCAGAAGATATGACACTCCAGAGAGTTGTCACTATGGAGGTTTGTGGAATTGAAGGCTTTGGAATCCTGAAGCACAGAGTCTTGAAGCTAATTGTGGTTGTTGATTTGGGTAGAGAGCGGGGACCTTTGATCCCTCTCATGTCAGTTGCAAACTTCGCGAGTTCGGGGTTTGAGAGAGTGGCATTGTGGTGAGTTGAAAACACCCAAAGAATGAAACTCTCAAGCACAGAGTAAGTGCCCAACTATTAGAATTTGGACACAAACGCGGTCACATGTGAATTAAAGGTTGAAGGGAAGGGGCTAGCACCCGAAAATTTTGTTTAAAGAACAGAAAAGGGACAAATTGTTCAAGTAGTCATAACTTTCTGCTCAGGATTCAGAATTGAGCATGGAAGCAGCCATTGGAAAGGTCTTGAATAGTAGAAGATAATTGTTGACCTAGAAATTGGATCTAAATAGTCAATTTCTTAGGGAAAAAAAAAACATAAAAGAAGTCTGATATATTAATGAATCAGAATGGTTCACATTTCCGTGAGATTATTAAGAACAGTTAGCCTGACAAATTTATGTTGGTTTCATATTATTTCTGCAGAATTAATAGTTTTCAAATCAGAGTCAGCACAGAGTACATAAGTGATGGATGATACTCAGGTAGTCTTCAATCATGAAGATGAAAACATGGGGTTGAATGTCCAATTGGATAGGGAAGGAACCAACTCCAATGGACATGGAGGAGAAAGGGAGGAAGACATAAATCTGGCTGAGACCCTCATAAAATTGTAGACATATGTCCATAGCCACAAGGATGATAATGAGAAGCTTATGAAGGCCAAGGAACAACGGGAAGACTTCAACATGAAGTTAATTTAGAGCTTGGAAAGGATTGAAAAAAAGTTGGATAAGGAGAGTGACCCCAACAAATCAGGATGTCACGAGACCCTTGAGAAGAAAGAAAGATCAAGGAGTGGTAGTAGACATCACCACCACTCCCAAAATCATTCCCATAGGAGAGAACACAGTATCTCAAGTCCATCCCCTGTCAGGAAACATAGGAGGTCTAGGGTGGATGATTTGAGAGGAGAAATGAATAAGATCGAACCTCCTACTTTTGATGGAGAGCATAAGAAGGATGAAAATGTTGAGACATGGCTGTTAGGCATGATGAAGTACTTCCAATTGCATAACTATTATTCTCATGTAGAGGGAATAATTTCCATCTACCAGCTTAAAGGAAAGGCATCCATGTGCTTGGATCAGTTGGTGCAAGTACATCACCTCAGGGAGAAAAATATGACTTGGAAGGATTTCAAGAGGCATTTTGAGAAGAAATACCTGACCAAGAGGTATTATGACAGAAAAATGAAAGAGTTCTTTGAACTTGAATTGTGAAGCATGGATATTGATGAATATTGAAGGATATTCTTAGAGCTATTGAAGTATGTAACCTTCATCAAGGATGAGACAGTGAATATTTAGAGGTACCTGAGTGGGATGCCATCTTACATTAGTGATAAAATCCAATATGATGATCCCAAGACTCTGGAAGAAACTATAAGGAGAGAAAAATGCTTATATGATCAACAAAAAGGAAATCCTACTTTCCATAAGGCTTGGGAGGACAATAAGAAGTTCAAGAAGGAACATAGGTAGAAGGGAAACGAGCCTCCATATTTCAGAAACAATCCTCAAGGACAACCATCTTTTAGAGAGCATAGAATGACTAAGGTAGGTGGGAAAATGTCAAGGCATACACCCATTCAATGTTGGGGATGTAAGGGAGACCACAAGTATAGAGATTGTCCTCACAAAAATGACAAGGTGAGAGTTGTCTACAATGTTCAGCAAGTTGAAACAATGGAGGACATGGGCAAAAGTGTACCAAGGATCTATGTAGCCTTGGACAATAAGAAAGATGAGCTTCAATCACAGATGATTGAAGTTGAAGGTATGATCAATAACCATGCCTTTACTATTTTAATTGAGTCGGGGGCTAGTCATAGCTATATAGATACTAAGGTAGTGGAAATATTTATTTTTCCAAGAAGCAAGCATGGGAAATATTGGTTGGTGCAACTGGCTATAGGAGCCAAGAGGAAGGTTGTTGAGTTGGTTAAATCATGTCCAATGGGAATGAATGGACTGAGTACCAAGGAAGATTTGAACATCTTGTCTTTGGGATCATATGATTTCCTAATTGATATGGATTGGTTGGAAAAACACCATGCCATATTAGACTTTCATAACAAGGCATTCACTTTCTTGGATGAGGAAGGGAATCAGAGAATAGTCCAAAGAATTCCCAGGGCAGTTACTGTATGAGAAATCTTAGCAATGCAGCTAAAGAAGTGTTACAGGAAGGGCTGTCAAATGTTTGCAGCCCATATGGAGGAAGCATCTAAGGATGAGGTGCCAAATCTGGAGTATCATGCAGTTCTGGGAGATTTTGAAGATGTGTTCAAGGAGATACCAGGACTACCCCCAAAGAGTTATATTGATTTCTCTATTAATTTGATGTCTGGAGAAACTCCAGTATCAAAGACTCCTTATAGAATGAGTACACCAGAGATGAAGGAGTTGCAAATGCATATTGAAGAGCTTCTGAAGAAGGGGTATATATGCCCAAGTGTGTCACCTTGGGGTGCCCCAGTATTGTTCATGAAGAAGAAAGATGGGACATTGAGATTGTGTATCGATTTCAGATAGTTAAACAAAGTGACTATAAAGAATAAGTATCCTTTGCCAAGGATGCAAAGATATTATCAAATATTGATCTCAGGTCAAGATATCATTAGGTAAGGATCAGAGATGAAGACATCAACAAGACCGCCTTCAGGACAAGGTATGGTCATTATGAGTTCACAGTGGTGCCATTTGGGTTATCAAATGAACCAGTTATTTTTATGTGCTTAATGAATGGTGTTTTCCAGGAATATTTAGACAAGTTTGTCATTGTTTTTCTAGATGACATGCTTGTATATTCCAAGTCGGAATAAGAGAATGGGCATCATTTGAGGATGGTTTTGCAAGTGCTAAGAGAACATTAGTTGTATGTCAAATTGAGCAAGTGCTCATTTTATCAAAATAGAATTCACTATTTGGGGCATATCATATCTGAAGAAGGGATAACAGTGGACCCTAAAAAGATTGAGGCCATTAAAGGGTGGACATCACCTAAGAATGTGACAAAAGTCAGATCCTTCATGGGTCTAGTTGGCTACTACAAAAGGTTCATTTCATGGTTTTCGAGAATAGCTTACCCAATTACTTCCTTGCAAAGAAAATGGGTAAAGTTTCAATGGACAAAATAATGTGAAAAGAGCTTCCAACAATTGAAGTAGTTGTTAACTAGTGTTCCAATTCTGAAGATTGCATAACTGAATGAAGATTTTGTGGTTTGCATAGATGCATGCAAAGAAGGAGTTGGTGGAGTCCTTATTCAGAATGGATTTGTGATATGTTTCGAGTCCAGAAAATTGAAAGAGAATAAAAGGCTCTATGCCACTCATGATTTGGAGTTGGCAGCCATAATGCACGCTTTGAAAAAGTGGAGGCACTACCTCATGGGAAATATGTTTGAGTTGAGGACAGACCATAATGGTCTGAAGTACCTGTTTGATCAACCAACTTTGAATGCTAGGCATAGTATATGGTTGGAATTCCGCTGTGAGTATGAATTTGATATTAAGAACATCAAAGGAAAGGAGAACAAAGTGGTTGATGCACTCAGGAGGAGAGTGCATGAACTGCATGCTATAGCCATTAGCATGTATCAGACAGATCTTAAAGGAAAAATTTATGAGGCTGCAAAATTTGATTTGTAGCACATGGAATTGGTAACAAAATTGCAGCAAGGTAAAATGCAGCAAGAAGATGAAAATTATGAATTGGGAATTGATGAAATTCTCTTGTACAGAAACAAATTTTATGTACCCAATTCTCCTGAATTGAGGAGTGTGATTTTAAAAGTAATGCACGATGTACCTTATGCAAGACACCCAGGATATCAGAAAACAATTTCAGCATTCAAGACCCAATATTATTGCTAGGCACGAAGAGGGAGATTGCATAGTACATAGATAAATGCTTGGAGTGTCAAAGGGTCAAGGTTGAGCATAGACACCCATTTGGGTTGTTGCATCCATTACCCATTCCTCAGTGGAAGTGGGAAGTGGTGACAATGGATTTCATCACGCGACTGCCAAGAAAAAGCAAGCAACATGATGCAATCATGGTGGTGGTGGATAAGCTTACTAAAGCTACCCATTTTATTACATTAAAGACTACTCACAAGGCAACTGATGTTGTTGATATTTATATGAGGGAATTAGCACATTTGCATGGCATTCCCAAGAAAATTATGTCTGACAAAGCCCCAAAGTTTACCTTAATGTTTTGGAAGGGTTTATTCAAAGGGTTTGGAACTAATTTGAACTTCAACACAGCCTATTATCTCGAGTTTGATGGGAAAACAGAAAGGGTGAACCAAGTGATAGAGGATATGCTAAGGATGTATGTGATGGACAAACCATCCAAATGGGAATATTAGCTACACTTGGTAGAATTTTCCTAGAACAATGGGTATCAAGCATCATTGAAGATGAGCTTGTTTAAGGAACTTTATGGTAGAAATTGAAACACCCCTGTAAGTTGGGACAACCCAGCTGATAGAGAAATATTTGGGCCAAATTTTCTCAAGGAAATGGAAGAGAAAATGCCAAAGATTAAACAAAATTTGAATGTTTCCCAAGATAGGCAGAAAATCTATGCTGATGAGAACAAAAATCACAGGGAATTTAA
This sequence comes from Picea engelmannii, assembly GCA_009831015.1. Lineage (NCBI taxonomy): Eukaryota > Viridiplantae > Streptophyta > Pinopsida > Pinales > Pinaceae > Picea > Picea engelmannii. Next base: position 265,447 of record ML785141.1, read on the forward strand.
AGTGGGTGATCATGTTTTCTTGAAGGTGAAAACCAACAAAATTTCTCTGAAATTGGGAAGTTGTTCCAAGTTGGCAGCCAGATATTATGGGTCGTTTGAAATCCTAGAGAGGATTGGTCCAGTATATTATATGCTTGGATTTCCCTCATATATGTCTATACATAATGTATTTCATGTGTCATTTCTTAAGAAATATATACCTAATGCTAATCATGTTATTGATTGGAATGTGATTCTCGTGGAGCAAGAAAGCACTTTTCAAGTGCATCCGGTACACATTCTAGACCGGAAAATCAAATAGCTCCATAATCGAGCCATAGGGATTGTAAGGGTCCAATGGACCTAGTACGGTACTGAAGAAACAACATGGGAGCGTGAAGATGCTATGCGGGCAGAATACCCGCATCCTTTTGAATATTTTGAAAATCTTGTTGATGTTATGTAAATGAGTTGCACTGAGGACAGTGCAAAAATAAGGGGAGGGGATTGTAATAACCCAAGGCTGGGCCCTTGTGAAATGTAATGATTTTTATAGGCTGGTGAGAAAAGTAATTATAAGCTGGTAGGATTATGTGTTTATTAGGCTAGAGAACCTAGATGCTAAGGCCAATGGGCCTGATTTTGTATATGTAATTATGCAGATTATTAATAAAATACATCGTTACGTGTAGATTGACCACGAAGAAAGAGTTATGGGGGACTCAACTCCACTGGGTAGGGAAAGGGATGGGGATGAGAGGATATGAAATAAGGGATAATATTGAGGGATTAACCCAAGGTAATATTATAATGTATTCCTGAAAAATACTAAAGTTGGGAAATAAACCCAGTTATCCTAAGTTCCTTTGGAGAGAGGAACAAACTCCAAGTGGAGAGGAACATGCTTCTGGAGAGCCAAGTTTCACCCAGGATGCATGTCCTTTTATGGGGGAATTCCCATAGTTTTTGGGTTCATGAATCATTATGGTCACCTTCCTAAGGAGTTCTCTCTCACCAGTCGTCTCTCTCACGATTCTGCATACTGACCATTCTCACCATTTTTCCCTGCTCTCTCTCAACATTTTGAGTAGTCTGTCCATTCATCTCCCCACGAGTTCATCCCTAGCATTCTGGCCCTCCCTTGTGTAGTTCAGGAAAAAACTGAAAAATCACGTAGCCGGAGCCTTTTTATGCCATTGTGAACCTCTGTAATTTGTTGAGTCGTCCCCTTGCCTTACCCAGTTTTGGTTGTTGTAGATTGAAGAGGCGGGTTGTCAGGCCCGTGGTAGAAGAGGCAGGTTGTCAGGCTCGTGGTAGAATAGGCAGGTTGTCAGGCCCATGGTTGAAGAGGCGGGTTTTTAGGCCCATGTTTGAAGAACGAGAAGTAGGTTGCTAGGCCTATGAGAAACTCTCTCCAGGTGAGAGATTTTGTTGGGAAGTGATTTCTCCTGGAGGGATTCCAGCACTAGCTACGGAGCTCTGAGAATTCTTGCTCCGGCTTGTTGTTGAATCCCTGGAAGGGAAGTGGAGCAGCCAATGGACTGTGGAACAGTGAAGGTGCATATTCCCGGGGTGGGAAAGGCATGTGGGGAATGAGAGTCTGTGAGCAGTGGGCGTAAGTAGGCTCCTTGAAGAGAATCTTTCTAGTTGCACTGTTTAGTTTTCTGTAACCCCATCCTAGTCTAGGATTCCTTTTCCCTAGGTGGAGTTTAGTCCCAGCTCGCAGGTGACCTATTGTTGAGCGTGATGAGCAGTGTGGTATAAGGCTGGGAGGTTCGTGGAAGGTCTACACAGAATTGGTGATAATCTATTAAAATATAAGTACCAAATATGTGTTCTCTATGTGATGTGTATCTTGTACATGTGTTAGAATGTTATCATAATTGCTTGTGTTTATTGCATGTATGTATTATTGTCACTTCCGCATGAATATGTGTATGAACATAATATTATGTCTATTTAAAATTTCATTATATATATATCATATATGTCTCCTCTTTGGTGTTGCCTGACTGGTGTGGTGGCTGGGGAAATTACAAAATGGCTAGATGAACGTTATTTGGAGTAGCATGGCCTAGCCAGGGTGGTTGTGGGTGTTGTTATTAGAGAAGATAATTAAAAGATACAGTCATAAGGTATCATTTTCTGGCAGGGGTTTGAGGGTCAGGGACGTTACATCTTCCCCACCAGGTTAATGCATGGCCCTCTAACTTCATTATGAAAAACGATATCTTTTATTCTTCATCTATATGGTGAATGATAAAATAAACTTATAGTTGTTGTAACCAATGATTTGGTTTTAATGCATCAATCTCACCTTGGTATGGATTTGTGTCCAATTTTTCTTCCATATTGAATAAAGAATGTGAAGGGTTTATGGTACTAGAACTTGACTTTTCTTTCTCAGACTCTTTCCTCAACTCCTTTTTTGGGTATTCATTATCACCTGATTTCCCTTCTAATATGATCTCAAAGTTAGAGCCTCCAACCTCTCTAATCGTTTTGAACTTTATTGTAGGAGCTACCATGAGGAGGGACATATTATGACAATTGTCATTGACTTTCTCTTCCCACCTCGAAAATATCTCCTCTGTTGGATCGTAAGGGTTGTTATCAACATACTCGTCGACCATGGCTAGGATTCTGTGAATTTCTTATTAAACTAATTCTTGGATCCTTGAAACTTTTCAAAATACCCAAAGAAAACCTACTATGATACCAATATGATATGTAAACTACCGTGGATATTCCAGTGGATAGTTCGTCACAACAAATCTAATAAAATTACTGAAATCTTTACTATGAAGGTTTGCTTCCTTTAGATCTCAAATCCTTTAATTATTGGTTTTTTCTGCTTAAATGTATGAAATAGATGAAATGTGAAAAATAGAGAACAATTAAATAAATACTCACTCACCATCCACAAATAAAAACAAGATATAACCTGGGAAACCCAATATGGGAGAAAACCCAACTATAAGGTGAGGCCACTATGCTCTCTTTCTTCAAATGCAAGTACAAATAAAGAGACACTCTCTATGGAGTTTCCTTTGAAATTGTGGCCTATATGGTTGCTACATAATATTTCCTCCTCTTTTATGCTCACAAGAAAACCACTCTCAGTTTTTTATGCTCAGTTATGGAACAAGATACAATGCAAAAGAATGGAAATGATTCTCCTCCTAGTGGCCCGATATTTAACCTCGACTGATAGCCATCTAGGGGTAGGGTTTCGACTTCCTCAACCCTCAATTATGATAAGGTTTTGGACCTTCTAGAATCTTATTGAAATTTCATATGTCACTAGCCCCATTTCTATGAGTAAAGGGGGATAACGTGGCATCCACTCGTACCATGGTGGGAAACATGGTAGGCCAACTTGCATGAGGCATAACTTTTGAATACAAGCTTTGATTGACATGATATTTGCATTGTTCGAAAGGTATCGATGTGAAGAATAGAAGCGAGGGGTCCTAGAAACAATCTAGGAATTTTTTGACCCTAAAAAATGTTTTTTGATGCCTAAAAATTTCTCTCGAAGGTTTCAAACCCCAATTTTTGAAATTGAGACTTGCCATTAAAATGACCCTGCAATCTAGTTCCTACAATTTTTTTCACTTTGAAAGCATTGAGATAGATAAAAAATAATATAATGATCCAATCCATATCAACAATGTAGATTTCTATTTCATTAATTATCCAGTTACAACATCATTAAGTACTCTTATACTTCTTATGCTCAAAAAATATCCCTTAGTATTTTGTGTGCTATTGTAAAACAATTCTTTTTTTGGCACGAGCATGGGACATGTCCACCTCATTTGTGTAAAGCAATGTTATTTCCAGGTATGATTTTGTTTTGTAGGTGGGTTCTCCTTTTACTCCATGTGATGCTCTCTCTCTCTCTCTCTCTCCAAAGAATCAATTTACAAGAAACAAAAAACAACGATGTATTTTGGATACATGTTTGTACATAACCTCATATGCCATCAGAATTTTTTTATCACCAAATCACTCATAGAGTTATACATGTGATCACTAGAAGAGTCATCCATACAACATAACAACGTGTTATTTAATGGAAATAATAGATCATGCTCAACAAAGCACCAAAACTATATAAAGTGGGTTTTTAATGCATATTCACAACTTTACAGTGTGGATTGTGCATAATCTACACGAGCCTACATGGTTGTTCCTTCAAAAGTTGCAAAAATCATCCCAAAGTGAAATATCAACCACATTCAACACAATTAATGCCAAAAATCACATCAAGGGTACTCCAAGGCTGAGTTACCAAGCATCCTCGAGCTCCATACTCATTGAAAGCTAGTAATTCAGTGGTTCCATGTCCCTTCAAGGCATGTGGAACCAGATCCCAAGTTGCACCATTCACAATTGGATCTAGCTTTAATGGATCTTGAATATTGGTTATAAATAGAAGCCATGGAGTAGCATTCAAACAAGTGAATTTTATGCAAGGTTGTGTTGCTTCAATAATCCTTGAGAACCACATTCTCAAGCCATCATTTGGTGCATACATATCCCATATATAGTGTATTTATCTCTTCCCTTTGAAGATTTATTACACACTTCTTTGCTAAGAGATAGAGGAGAGAATCCTCAAGGAACACAAAATAACCCTCCCAAGGAGGAAAGGAGAGTCACTTGCACTCACCAATCCTCTACGATGTAACAACAAATCTTTTTCATTGGTATATGACCATCATTGCTTCCATTATTATTGTTGATATAATTTCCAAGATTTCTATGTATTTCTTTCCCTTTTATTATGTGTTTGCAATGGTATTCATACGTATTGAATAATTCTAACCACTTACTTGTTGTATAGATTTTAACCTAGCTACACAAAAGGTTGTTTTTTTATCACCCAAGTGATTCAAACAACCAAACACCCCACTCTATCCTTAGGAGATCTAATAGTAAGCTAGTTGATTAGATGATTTTTTTTTTAATTAGCCTTACCTCCTTCCCAAAGAAACTTTCTTATTCCCCCGACAACTTGTTTGATGACGCTTTTCAAAGATAGTGTTGTTGCACATTGGCAAAGTGGTAAGGCTGATAAGATAGATTTGATTAAAAATGTTTTCCTAGCTAGGTTCAACCATCTAGATCCCCACTTTTGAAATCATTTTTCCATTTTTCATATGATTCCCTACCATGCCTAAGAAGTAGGGTTCTAGAGATATATAGGCATTCCAAGTAATTAAAAGTTGACCAGGTTGTCGTGCTTGTGAAGCCCAAAATTCTAGAAATTGCTTGCAACTATTGTATTGAGATATTCCATCCAAATAGTTGACTTTTTAAATTATCGACTTTCCCCCCAACTTCATTAAAGAAGATCTCCAAAACTGATTTAAATATCCTAGTCTATATAGTAGAAGCCACTCCCAAAAACAAGGTATCATTTGAAAATTTGGAGTGATTTATCCCTTTCACTCCTCTCCCTAAACTTAACCGTTGAATCTTCCCAATGACACTTTGATGCTCCAATTTCCTCCTCAACACTTCTACTAATGTGATGTAAAGGAGAGATGATAATGGGCATCCTTGTCACAAACCCCTTTTTCTTTTGAAATAACCAATTGGCCTTCCATTTATTAATGGAGCTATCCATGGTGAACCTATACAAGCATGAATCCATCTAATAAACTCTTCATCAAATCCAAATCTTCACAAGACATAAAAAATAAAGTAATGGTGAACTTTGTCAAAAGTGTTTTCCATATCCATTTTAAGTATCATCCAATTTTTCCTTATTAAATCTGCTTGAATGAATTGTTTCTTGTACTATTATTATGTTATCTACAATCTATCTTTTTTTATAAATCTAGCATGATTTTTGGTAAAATCATATTTGGAAGAATGATTCCCTTTTAGTCTATTTTCTATCATTTTTTTCAACACCTTATAAGCCAAATTGTATAGAGAGATAGGATGGAATATTGCAAATGAAGATAGGTTTGTCTCTTTTAAAATAAGATCCAAAAAGGAAGAATTAGTCCCACCTCCTACTTATTCTTTTTTAAAGTATAGTTCAACATATTTTTAAATATGATTTCACTAGATTCCAAAAGACTATGAAGAAATGTATAAAAAATCCATCTAGCTAAGGGGCTTTGTCTATGTACATACTCCAGATGACTCGCCTTATTTCTACTTCATCAATCTCTTCCAACAGTTTCTCATTTTCTTCCATGGATACCATGACTAGTATGTGTTATAGCATCTCTTGTATATGTCTTGGACTTGCTTCATATTCATTGATATAAATATCTTAAAAATTTTCTCTAGCTTCCTTTTTAACGTCTTCAAAGTCCTCCACCCTTGTTCCATCTCCCAACTGAATTTCTTTTACTATATTTTTGTGTCATCTTCCCTAATATTGCTTGTGGAAATAAGATGTGTTCTTATCTCCAAAGAGGAACTAGAAAATGCAATATTTTAGTCTCCATTCTTCCTCTTCCTTTATGAATGTGTCATGAAGTTTCTAGTAATTGATTCTCTCTTTCTGTATCATTTGTTTAGTAACCTCTTCCAATTCCATTTGTTTTTGTTGATCTTCTAATTTCTTTTTAAAACTCTATCACTCTTGATTTGGAGGGACATAAGCTAACTTGACCTATTATTTTAGAACGTGTTTGGCATATTTTAACTTGGATTACTAGATAAAGGAATGAGATCTGGAAGTTGGCTACCTCAAAGTTTCTTTGACTAATTGAATCACTTCCTCACTCTGGATCCAAAGCAAATTGAATGTGAATGGAATTGCACCAAAGTTTTGTGATGGCTCAAAGGACATTGCAATACAATTGTAATATGATATTCCTAAGGAAATAATTTTGGATGAAATAAGGTGATATTCTAAATAGAAGTCACTATTTATAATAAAATTGTCTAGGCAAGCAAAAATATGCCCACTACCCAACCTCTTATTATTCCAAGTGTACTTTCCTTTTATTGATTTTACGTCCCCGAATATGATATTAACTCTTACATTCTTTCCCTCATAGGGTTTCTCACTACAATACGTCCCATTTTTTCCTTTAATACTATGTTTAAATCCCCTACTACTATAATAGCATTTCTAGGTATACGCCCATTATAATCCTGCAAGGATTCCCAACAACCAATATTTTTCAAGTATATTACTATCATATAAAAATTAAAAATAATGAAACACTTACCTATCTCCATGTGCATGAGATGAGTCATTATCCAATGCTATGAATATAAGGATGCTTCCAGTGCTACCTTTGTTTGATCCCACATAGTACAAATTCCACCAGATGATCCTCTTGAATTTATTGCAATTCCTTCACTACTTCTCCAATGTTTCTTCCCAACTTGTAAATCTTCCTTTTCTTCCATATTTGTCTCCTATATGCGTATTACAGTGGGTTTTTTCTCCCCTAATCAGATCTTGTTAGGATTCTTCCTTGCTTCTTCTACCCAACCCTCTACAATTCCAATACATTGCTATATCATTTCTTAAGATGAGGATTTGGTTCACCTCTTATTGTTTCCTAAGGTGGTTGGTTTTTCAGCCCGTAGTTACCTTGAGGTTTTCCTCCTATGCTAAACATAGATACAATGTTTTGTTGTATTCCTCTTTCCTTTTCTATGTTTGATGCTTCTTCTCTCTTTTCTTTGTTTGTTTTCCTTCCTAGTTTTTTATTAGTTCTTTCTTCTTGAATTTCATCCTCTTCTGATGCTTGTTGAGCCTTACTTATCATTACCCTCCCTCCCTATTGTAGGGTTTTTTTTCCTTTGAAGTGAAATTTGTTTCTTCTTCTCTACCCATTTATTCTTCCTCCTCTTCATTTTCTTGGGGTTGATCCTATCTTTTTGGAAAGTAAAAGGGTTGAAATTCCTGTGGAGTAAGCACTGGTTCCAATAATTCCTGACGAATGGGTTGGTTTTTCTTCTCTTGTTCAATTTTTTCGTTGTTAATATTTCATATTGTTAATTAGCAATATTTTATAATTATGATAGGTGACCCACAAGGTGAGGTGCTTGGTCAAATCACACCTTTCTCCAATAATTGTTGAAACTGCTTCTTTGTTCCATTTGCTTGTAGAATAGAATGTCTATACAGCCCAACATTTGACAATGGGGAATCTAGCAATAACAGTATTTTGTTCTCCACTTTTCTATTGGGTGATATCCCTTTAGTCTCATGGAACACTCCTCTATATTCCTGTCGCAAATCCTCCAACTAATGTTTCTTCTATTTATTACACCCCTCCATGGATGCCTTTATTCCTATCGAATCATTCTCAGTCTGATTTTCTATTAAGAAAAGTAAAACATATTTCTTACTGGAACTAATCAAATTCTTGGCTTGGTTAGCACTTACCAATGAGATCTTTGACTTTCCTTTATGTGCATTGATGATGTAGGAATTCCCATCCTTGATTAGTCGGTACTATTTGGCTCTCCACATGAATGTTTCATCCCTCATATACATCTAGGGGATTCCAAACACTACTCCACATGCATCAAGGGGTACTATGTACAATTCCACTTCATTAATAAAATCAACACTTACAACAAATTTAAACTTATACAGTTTCATTACGTTTATCTTTGCATCATTGTTTCACCAAACCAATGGATAGGGGCTAGGATGATCGTGAACCTCCAATCCAAGGTTCCTTACCAGATATGCTACTATGAGATTATCCTATGAACTGGAGTCGAATAGAGTGTCTACCTTGGTATTCTTCACCTAGATCTTGATGTGGAAGAGTTTGCTCATCTCCTTCTCTTATTGTTGATTAAGGATAATCATATTCACCTCCTTCTACATTGATGTGCATACAATATTCTCATCCACATCGGAGTTGCTTTCGACTTGATTGCTCGAATCTATGGCTAGAATATTCATTTTCTTTTCTTCCTGTTCAACTTTGGATGTAGTTTGCAACACTTTTCCTTAGTGTGGCCATAAATATTGCAATGGTTACAATGGTTGTTTGGATCCTTACATTGATGTATGGCCACTCTGCTCTTTTTCTTCAAATGCAAGTACAAATAAAGAGGCACTCTCTAGGGAGTTTTCTTTGAAATTGTGGCCTATATGGTTGATACAAAATATTTCCTCCTCTTTTATGCTCACAAAATTACCACTCTCAGTTTTTATGCTCAGTTATGGAACAAGATACAATGCAAAAGAATGGAATTTCTTCTCCTCCTAGTGGCCCTCTATTTAACATCGATTGATAGCCATCTAGGGGTAGGGTTTTGACTTCCTCAACCCTCAATTATGATAAGGTTTTGGAACTTCTAGAATCTTATTGAAATTTCATACGTCTCTAGCCCCATTTCCATGAGTAATGGGGGATAACGTGGCATCCACTCGTACCATGGTGGGAAACAATGTAGGTCAACTTGCAGGAGGCATAACTTTTTCATACTAGCTTTGATTGACATGATATTTGCATTGTTCGAAAGGTATCAATGTGAAGAATAGCAACAAGGGGCCCTAGAAACAATATAGCAATTTTTTGTCCCTAAAAAATGTTTTTTGATGCCTAAAAATGGCTCTCGAAGGTTTCAAACCCCAATTTTCGAATTTGGGACCTGCCATTAAAATGACCCTGCAATCTAGTTCCTACAATTTTTTCTACTTTGAAAGCATTGAGATAGATGAAAAATAATATAATGATCCAATCCATATCAACAATGTAGATTTCTATTTCACCAATTATCCAGTTACAACATCATTAAGTACTCTTATATTTCTTATTCTCAAAAAATATCCCTTAGAATTTTGTGTGCTATTGTAAAACAATTCTTTTTTATAGCACGCGCATGGGACATGTCCACCTCGTTTGTATAAAGAAATGTTATTTCCAGGTATGATTTTGTTTTGTAGGTGGGTTCTCCTTTTACTCTATGGGACACACTCTCTCTCTCTCTCTCCAAAGAATCAATTTACAAGAAACAAAAAACAATGATGTATTTTGACTATATGTTTGTACATAACCTCACACACCACGAGAGTTTTTTTATCACCTAAAATTCACTCATAGATTTATACATGTGATCACTGGAAGAGTCATCAATACAACATAACAAAGTGTTATTTAATGGAAATAATAGATCATCCTCAATAGAGCACCAAAATTATCTAAAGTGGGTTTTTAATGCATATTCACAACTTTACAATGTGGATTGTGCATAATCTATGCGAGCCTGCATGGTTGTTCCTTCAAAAGTCGCAAAAATCATCCCAAAGTGAAATCTCAACCACATTTAACACAATTAATGCAAAAAATCACATCAAGGTTATTCTAAGGCTAAGTTACCAAGCATCCTCGAGCTCCATACCCACTGAAAGCTAGTAATTCAGTGGTTCCATGTCCCTTCAAGGCATGGGGAACCACATCCCAAGTTGCACCATTCACACTTGGATATAGCTTTAATGGATCTTGAATATTGGTTATAAATAGAATCCATGGAGTAGCATTCAAACAAGTGAATTTTATGCAAGGTTGTGTTGCTTCAATGATCCTTGAGAACCACATTATCAAGCCATCATTTGGTGCATCCATAGCCCATATATAGTGTATTTATCTCTTCCCTTTGAAGATTTATTACACACTTCTTTGCTAAGAGATAGAGGATATAATCCTCAAGGAACACAAAAGAACCCTACCAAGGAGGAAAGGAGAGTCCACTTGCACTCACCAATTCTCTACGATGTAACAACAAATCTTTTTCATTGGTATATGGCCATCATTGCTTCCACTATTATTGTTGATGTAATTTCCAAGATTTATATGTATTTCTTTCCCTTTTATTATGTGTTTGCAATGGTATTCATACGTATTGAATAATTCTAACCACTTACTTCTTGTATATATTTTAACCTAGCTACACAAAAGGTTGTTTTTTATCACCCAAGTGATTCAAACAACCAAACACCCCACTCTATCATTAGGAGATCTAATAGTAAGCTAGTTGATTAGATGGGTTTTTTTAAACAGCCTTACCTCCTTCCCAAAGAAACTTTCTTATTCCCCCGAAAACTTGTTCCATGACGCTTTTTCAAAGCTAGTGTTGTTGCAGATTGGCAAAGTGGTAAGGCTAATAAGATAGATTTGATTAAAATTATTTTCCTAGCTAGGTTCAACCATCTAGATCCCCACTATTGAAATCATTTTTTTATTTTTCATATGATTCCCTACCATGCCTAAGAAGTAGGGTTCTATAGATATATAGGCACTCCCAAGTAATTAAAAGTTGACTAGGTTGTCGAGCTTGTGAAGCCCAAAATTCTAGAAATTGGTTGCAGCTATTGTATTGAGATATTCCATCCAAATAGTTGACTTTTTAAATTATCGAATTTCCCGCCAACTTCATTAAAGAATGTTAAGCCCTAATATTTGCTCATTACCCCTTAATTGGGGCATATTATATTAGTAATGTTATTTTATTTATGTCGGCTTTAGGCCATTAGTTGTAATTATACCTCCTAGTCTCCTATATATACCAAGGAGACATTTTCATTT
>ML785141.1:291107-309193 GCA_009831015.1 Picea engelmannii
CTATGTCCCTCATCATCAACCAAGCTCAACCGTTTCATATTACAGTTGAGTATCGCCTCATGCGATTCCAACCAGTCCATACCGATCATGACGTCATAAGATCCTAATATCATGACGTACAGGTTGGCCCTGGTGACAAACTATCCCAGGTTAAGGGTATAGTCCGTAACCTTCCCTCCAACCTTTTGTTTGGCTCCTGAAGCCATCTCTACAAAGCTAAACTCATCCCGTTTGACTTCCTTTACCTTAATCCTTTTTAGCGTTGCACCAGAAATGAAACTCTTGGTAGCATTAGAATCTATCAAAATACTAAGGGTCTGGTCAGTGACAGTACCTGACGTCTCGAGCACAGTTAATTGGTGCTCTGCTTGGCTATTATTCATTGTTGCATGAATCCGATGGGCCTTGCCCAAATCTCCCACGGCAATGGGTCCAGATGATCCAGATTCTCTAGTCCTCTCTCTGGGCAGTTGCGCTGGTAGTGTGGCTCCCCACAAGTCCAACACCTATTCTTCGGTCCAGTACTCCTGGTACCCGAAGTATAAGCTGACGACCCAATGACCTAGAATCCTGGTCTGTTTTGTTGAACATACCTAAATTGTTGTTGTTGCAGTCGATGTTGTTGTTGATGTTGTGGTCCCCAATAAGGTGTCCACTAATCAGGCGTTGGTCGTCGAGGTGTAGTGAAAGTGGATCCCCTCTGGAAGCCACGATATCTAGACATATGCCTAGCTGGTGTCTGATTTTTTTGTGCACCGGATGACACCTTCCCTACCGGTCTCGTTGGAGTCTTGCTTTGACCCCCACCAACAAGATCCTCCTTTGCTATGAGGGCCTTCTGGACGACATCATGCAAGTTCCGAGGCATAAGAATCCTAACCTTTTCACGTATGCTACCATTAAGGCCAAACACAAACCTATTGACCTTAAGTTTCTCAGTATTAAGATGCAGAGCATACTGAAGCAACTCCATAAAATGGGCCTCGTACTCGGGCACCGTACGGCCACCCTGTCATAATGCGTTGAACTCATTGAGCTGACGCTCAATGAATTCCTCTGAAAGGTACCTCTCTTGGAACCATTCCTCGAACAGGTCCCATGACACGTCTTCAATGGTCATGTTCAATTGTGGCAGGAGCGTCTTCCACCATAGAAGAGCTCTCCCCTTTAGTTGAAAGACCGTCATGCGAACCTTCATGTTGGAGGTATAGTCGCGAAGTGCAAAGCACATCACCATATTCTCCAACCATGCCTCAGCGGCTGCGTCGTCCGGGGCACCAAAGAACTCGGGAAATTTTACCTTCTCAAGTTCGCAGTGAATGCTACTAGTACCAACCAGAGCGCATTGTGGACCCTCAGGGGGTGTCGGGGCCCTGGCCTCATCTCTGTCCAAACGGTTGATCAGTGCCTCAGACATCCGCTGAAAAGACCTCATCAACCCAACCACATCACCCACCGCTATCTGCTCCTACCCGACAACCTACTCATCTCCTTGGGGGTTAGACCCCTTAGGTGTGGATGCTACTGGAGGCGTCATGCCTCCTCCCCTAGCACCCCGTCGTCTACCTCTGTGACATCCTATTACCATGATTACCTGAATGAATACAAGTCAACTTAATTAGCAACATTATAATCAAATATCATAACAACGAAAGTCATAGTGTTCCCAAGTCACGGGTTGAACCCGCTCTAATACCATATGTCATGACCCCATTCGTTGCGACTACAAGCGGAGCAGAAAGTGCAATTTTTTTTCTTTTTAAGTAGGATGACAACAACGATTACAGCTAAACAACACATCTGACGGCGAGCACCATGCCCACAGAATAGGCAATAGACAATTATGACTCCACGCACTGGCACAAGAGAAACTGGGTGAAACATGCATAAAACAACAAGGAGAAACGACTACCCGCCCGACACAAGCATGACCACGCCTACAAGCTAAGGGACAACATCCCTATCTTGACACAATGGCATCGACAACCATTTAACTAGAACCTCGATGGCGCGCAACCAAACGCATGAAGGCGTTCAACCCATGCGCCAATACCAAACTCACAGCGATCAACAACACGCACACAAAAAGCACAGACCCTAGCCAAGTTATCCTTCACCACTGTCCCTTAGGGCGTGCAATGATCCCCTCATCAGGAATCATGTTGTCCCCAGGTGATAGGCATGACTATAACCTAGGCGCTACATACCCTATCTGGACTAAGGACTCTAGATGAATCCAACTCGCTAGGAGCTGTGTGACTGACAAGAGGACTACACCCATGCCCCCAAGCAACAGGTCGACAAGATGTAGATGACATCACTCAACAAGTTGCGCAATATATTAAATGACTCGACAACCACCATAAACCCTAGATTTTAAGCATGATGTCTAAGTGTGAGTAGTGAACTAATATAAATGTTATTTATTATCATAAATGTGACCCAAAATGTGCACCATTAAAAAAATGTTACTATTATCACAAAATTTATCATGCGGTGAACTTAATATATGTGCTTAACAGAATCAAATACGCTTGGAAACAAATATACACTGTCTAGAATATAAGTGAACTACCTAGAAAAGGTTAATTATGAAACATCGTTGTGTAACAATGTGTGATTGTATGATCGTACAAACGCAGTGAAATGATCATTGTAATTCCATATGTTTAACCATATGATCCATATGAACATAGAAATGCAGTCATATAATTAATATAAATTCGTAGTGACACAGTCACCTTACAAATGCGTAGTCTCCCAATGACACATTTATATAAATTCCCAGAGTTTAATCATGTTTTTGTCGTCTAATAAAAAGGGAATCACTATCTAACAAAGAATTAAAAATTAAAAAGGAAGTTGGAAGAAGTATAACTGTCATGAATATTTACAGTGGTACAACATATTTAAAGTCAAGTATAAAGTTGTTGTCAAACCACGAGTGCATTTAGTTGTTTACTGAATATTATATTGTTGGTGTAAGATATCCCTACAATGCATAAAATCGCAGTCCTTATACTATCAAAATTTTACTGTCATAGAATCGAATATATATAAGATTGTTGTTATCAATAAATCCTACACATAAACTAAAACGTTGTTTGTCATGCACTAAAAAAAAGTTTATATTAAAATAAAGACTGTCTATCCTTCACATAGAGGCGTTGACCCTAAAATAGAAATATTGTCTATCTCCCAAGGTAAAAACGCTAACATTTCCGGTAATAAATTGTTGTCAGGCATTAGAGTAACACAGAGTAGCAGGCATTCAGGTAAACGTTGTCACAAGGGATATGAGTAATCTCTCAGTTAAAATACATTAAAATCGCAGGGTAAGAATGGTAATGCTGGCATATGTATAGATGAAACCGCCTAGCAAAAAATTGTTATCACCATAGGTAAAAACGTGGAACCACAGACAAAGGTAAATTCGCAGTGCTTATCAGTCAAAGTAGTAAATACACAGCCTATATATTAATGTGAACACAGACCATTCAACTAAACGCAGGCACACAATAATATTTCACCAATGGTTGTCGATTACCCAAAGCTGCATATTAAATATTATAATGTTGAAACAAATGCTATCATTGGTATGTACGATTTTTCCATCTATAAATATGATTACTACCTATGTATTACAATGTAAGTGCAGAGTTAACCTCTGGCGGGGCTATCAATTAGTTCATTAATTGCAGGGCCAGATAATGATGTTGCTATAATAATACAATCTAGTAGAATTTAAACATGATGTATGAAATCACTAAGTACTGAAATGCTAAGTAAAATAAAAGGGCTATCCTTCCGGTTAACGTTGTCATAATGATACACAAAATAAAATGCAAGTGTTCACCATTCCCGCAGGTAAAAATGCCATCTTAAAGGCAAAACGCAAGCTATGTAAACAAGAATGCAATGGTTTAGAATCAGATCTCATTTAATGAAATGATGGTGTAACTTACTGAAGCATTTACACAGTGAGGGCAGGGGTAACACCAAGGAAGTTATTCTTCAAGGATTAATTCAACAGAAAAAATAAATAAATTAATTAATTAATTAATTAAAAAAAAAAAAAGACAAAATGTTTGTCAAGGATTAATTCGAAATGTGTGTGCCACATTCTGAAGAGATTACACAAGGGATCATTTCAATAGTAAAACTAAATAAAATCTGGGCTCATTTAATGGCCTTTCAACAAATGAAAAGCAGTAGAAGATCGCAACAAGAAACAATCAATCACAGGAGTAGAAGATACGCCAATCACAGTAAGGATTAAACCTTCAACGCAGAGTTTATCATTCACACGAAGGCGTAAAATTAGATATTAACCATGAACAATCAACAGGGATAGACAACTGGGCAAAACATCATTCGCTCATCATCCACGCACAAAAAGAAGGGCATTAGAATCTATAGGTCGCTATGCACCGAAGTGACGACTGTCGATTCGGCTCCTGGCCAACTGTTTAGGCATGGAATGATCAACTAAGGATGAGGACGAAGGAAAACAAAAACACAACTCTTCACAACAAATCAATAAAACCAATAGGACAGTCACAACATTCAAGGATCGAATGCCAAGAGAATCAAGTCAAGCAATGAGCTTAAGGCTATGGGGAAATTTAAGTTCTCAACTAAAATGCTAAGTAATACACCTTCTTTACACAGTTAAAATCACAAAAATGAAAGCGTAAGGTCAATAATAATCTACCATGCAAAATAAAAGTAAGCGTACCGTAGCCCAAGTCATCTGCTCTGAGTCGTTGTCCTGTGTGCTCCGTGCAGCTCCCTTTTTCCGATCGATGAGACTTCATCGGTACCTTCGAGCCAATGTTAGGGGTACTCTTCTTCCCCCTTAGGCCCCCGAGACACAAAGGAGCCATGCACACTAAACCAGAGAACAACTAGTTCCCAGCTCGCCTCACAAGGCCGATCTACCACTCCTTACCGAGCTGGGTATCCCAACTCCCACAAGATAAGTCAATCAAGTGTAAAATTCTACAGTGTAACGTTACACATAACAAAAGGGATCCATCCTCCTCCTCCTCCCTCCTTTATATAGAGTTTCTAAGTCATCTATTTCCCAATTTCCCATTTAATTTATTGTTCAAAAAATTAATTCAGAAAAATCATCCCTGTACATGTGTCACCGATCCCCTTCGTTGCACTAGAAATTGATTTCATTAAATATTTAATTACTCCTATTTCCCTCGCCCACCTAAAATCATTCCTAGAATCGCTCCTAGGTGTCCACATATTCTCTTACACATTTTAATGACTTACCCCCTTACTAATTTACTAGTTGAGTTCAATTTAGAAAGTTCTTAAATGCAAGATACCTTACTAAGTTAGTCATTTTGTTTTTTCCTTATGTTTCCCTTTCTCTTTATGTTTCCCCCTTTTTCCCTTAGCTTCATAATTCTTTTAAATTTCCCTCCTTCCATTTTTATCTAAAACTCAAATTAGTAAGTGTAGACTTTACCCTTTTCCCCCTTTTTCATTTTAGTAAAAATTTTAATTAGCACATGTGACAAATAATTATTCCCCCCTTTTAAAATTTAATCCCCCAAAATAATTTGAATTTTTTTTTATATATAAATTAATTGAATTGCTTACCCCCTTCTCGTCACATGTTTAATGATGATTATTAGTATTTTTATTTTTATTTTTTTACACAAGTATCACTCAGACTTAGATTTTATTTTCCTAGGTTGGGTGACATTTTATTAGGGAATTTGTTTTTAAATATTTCTTATCACAATATTCATTCTAAGGCCATCTAGGTTTATTCACTTATTAGTTAACAACGCGACGTTCCCTTTAAGACGCACTAGGTACTCCAAGGGTGCCACTTGCCTCATTATGTTTCCCTTGCGCGACGTGCCCTTCAGGACGCACTACGTGCTCCAAAGGTGTCACTCACCTCATTATGTTTCCCTTTCGCGACATGCCCTTCACAATGCACTACGTTCTCCAAGGGTGCCACTCGCCTCATTATTTTTCCCTTGCGCAACGTGCCCTTTAGGACACACTCCGTGCTCCAAGGGTGCCACTCGCCTCTTGACTGACTTGGTAGACATCAAAAACCCCTGGAGTCAATACTCTGTCAGGTGATCTTGTGGAAGACTAATGGCCTCTAAGAAATAAGGCCCATGTCTTATTGTGTACCCCTTAGAATCGTCGTGAGCGACTATCGCAGTCTGCCCTCACGACATCGTGGGTCTTCTCGAACTAGGTAGTCGTTAACCTATAGTTCGAGCCACGACGGGAGTGCTAGTAAGCTGTGGCATGGATGTTGTCCACACCTCTCCATCAACATCTCTGGTAGTCGTGTGTGACCCCTCTACTCCACATGTGAGTCTACTCGGAAAGCTATCGTCAGTCTGCATCATCAATGAATCATGCAAGAACAAAATCCATAATCATAACATCTAATCAGATGCACATATGTCATATATATACAACAATCAAACCCCAATAGTCCATTCCCTAACTCGATCCGGAGTCCAAGGGATTCATCGATGCCTCAGCATCCTCGAGGTCCAAATCATGCACACTCAGAAGAACCAAGTCAATAGCACTTGTCTAAGTCAATATAACAAAATAACATATAATCACATCCATAAAGCCTCATAATAATAATCAACGGTCAATGGTATAATAATCTGAATCACTTGCAAGCAAGTTTCCTCAAAGAATAAGTTTTTTCAATGCATGGAAGAGAGGGATGTTACATCTATATAGTAGAATCCACTCCCAAAAACAAGGTATCATTTGAAAATTGGGATTGATTTATCCCTTTCACTCCTCTCCCTAAACTTAATCCTGGAATCTGCCCAATGACACTTTGATGCTCCAATTTCCTCCTCAACACTTCTACCAATGTGATGTAAAGGAGAGATGATAATGGGCATCCTTGTTGCAAACGCCTTTTTCTTTTGAAAAAATCAATTGGCCTTCCATTTATTAATGGAGCTATCCATGGTGAACCTATACAAGCATGAATCCATCTAACAAACTCTTCATCAAATCCAAATCTTCACAAGACATAAAAAAATAAAGTAATGGTGAACTTTGTCAAAAGCATTTTCCATATCCATTTTAATTATCATCCAGTTTTTCCTTATTAAATCTGCTTGAATAAATGGCTTCTTGTACTATTATTATGTTATCTAGAATCTATCTTTTTTTCATAAATCTATCATGATTTTTGGTAAAATCATCTTTGGAAGAATGATTCCATTTTATTATATTTTCTATCATTTTTGTCAACACCTTATAAGCCAAATTGTATAGAGAGATATGATGGAATATTGCAAATAAAGATAGGTTTGTCTCTTTTAAAATAAGATCCAAAAAGGAATAATTAGTCCCTGTTGGCATGTTTTTCAAACAAAGGCAGAGTATGTGTGTTTGTCATTGATGGCAAAGATCACGATCAACAGCATAGCGACAATGATGGAATGGCAAGATCAGCAGTGTAAGCTCAGGAGGAGGAGAAATAGTGATCGTTGGATCCCATTCAAAATTCTCGATTACCGTCAGATCCGAATTAAGACTGGAGGAGCGCACAGAAGAGAACAAATCTCAGGTGTCAGATCTGAGTGCGAAGACTGACCATCGTCGGATCTAGAAGAAGGAGCACGATCTTTAAGTACAAGATGAAGCAGGCTTAGAAAATCTCGAAAGCAGGAGGACCGTTGATCCAAGAAGGACATGTGGCAAACAGTCAGAGTGTGACAAAGGTTTTGTTTTGGAGTTTTGCAGATCAGGAAATCCAAAGGAAAGAGGTTCTCTAACCCCTCGAACTCGCGCTATGTGAAATAGCAATAACAATCCTGGCCGTTGGAGTCATAGGACACGTGGCAAGCGATTGGAATTTCGCTGGCTTGCACATTGGAGGAGTCAACGGAGCATGGTGTGGGAACTCGCGATATGCGATATCCCGAAATGATCCGAGCAGTCGGATTGAGGGTTGATCTGAACCCTTAGATCGAGGTATGTTGTGGAACATTGGATGCAGAGGACACATGGCGAGCGATTGGCATCTCGTTGACTGGAAAGTCAAAGGAAGGAAATCCTATAACCTTCTAAATCGTGATATGTGAAACCGTGATAAGGACCAGCCTATGGTCATAGACAAGGTCACATCGTCAAAGGATAGAGGAAGGAGCTAACACGAAGGTAAGCTCCATTTCGGGGATCGCAACTTGGAGTGTCGAGACACATCATCACAGGAATGTCGAAATGCAAAAATGTGAAATGTCTCTTTGGCGTAGGCTATGGTTACCGCCAGTGGTCATGTGAGAGGGAGGAGCTAGAGGATCTAAGCCCCTTTTCGGATATCGCAACATGAAGAGTCAACACTCTTCATCTCTGGATTATCGAAATGCGAAATGTGAAAATGCCTTTTTGTATAGGCTGTGATCACCACCAGTGCTCATGTGAGAAGGAGGAGCTAGCGGGGCTAAGCCCCTTTATCGGAGATCGCAACATGAAGAGTCAAGAATCTTCACCTCTGGATTACCGAAATGCGAAATGCAAAAACGCCTTTTGGTGTAGGCTATGGTCACCGTCGGTGATCGTATGAGAGGGTGGAGCTAGCGGAGCTAAGCTCTTTTTCGGAGATCGCAATATGAAGAGTCGAGACTCTTCACCACAGGATTGCTGATATGTGAAATGTGAAAGGCATTTTGATTAGACCCATGGTCATATCTAGTGGGCATATGGAGTAAGTGAGAGACCCATCATTTGTAATCCAACGGTGCAGGTTAATCAGGAATATGATCGAAGGGTCATTGTTTATTTTCATGATTAATTGCACAGTTACGTTTCAGTTAGCATAATTGAATCATGGTTCTTGATCGGTTGGTGATTCAATTGCTGAGACATTTCTTCTTTGCCAAAGTAGATTTGAAGTGTAACTGATGAGGCTAGTGTGTATAAAAGGAGAGATGCAGTGACTGTGTAAGGTTGGTTGTTCTAACCGAAACAATGAGATGAACTGTAAGAAGGGTAAAATGACAGAATGCAGAGCATGAGATAAAACTCAGAGATGAGTAACAGTTGTCGCATAGACAGAAGCAAGAGTAGAATATAAGAATAGCATGAAGCAAGAGAAGAATATCAAAATAGCATGAAGCAGAGCAGAACTGTAGAAAACTTTTTGAACCAGAGAAGAATCGCGGAACAATGAAGAAGGGGTAAGAATTGAAATACCTGTATTGTTTGTTTGTCAATCATTTATTCATAATCAAGGAGGAAGGGTGGTGCTAGGGATTATTGTGGTCCTCTGATATTCAAGTTGGTTCTTGAATATTGGAAGTTGTATATTCCATCTAGTCGTGGTTAGAAAACAGAGTGGCAGGGTGGTGCTCGGGAAAACACAAAGTTTTCTATATACAAGTTGGTGCTTGTATTAACCTAGTTGGTGCTGGAATATTTAGGGAGTTGGTGCCTCCTTATAGTGGGTGCTAGAGAAACCAGAGAGTTGATTCTCTCAACAAGTTGGAGCTTGTAAAACAGAGGTAGTAGCCTCACTTTGAGTTGGTGCTCAAACATAGATGATGTACAGAACTTGAAAGACTGCCTATCATTTCGAAGAAGAAGAAGTTTTCTCCCTTTATGGGATTCCTCGTGAAAATATGTCTCTGTGTATATATTATGTGTGATTGATGCTCATTATTTATGTTGTCCATATGATGTATAATATTCATGGTTAATTGATGAAAGATTAAAAATGGATTAATAGACTTAAAATTGTTTAAGCACAATAACAACTGATTCACCCCCCCTCTTAGTTGTCTTAGTAATTTCAACAATTGGTATCAGAGCGGGTTCCTTTTATTTAAAGGTAGATCTGTAATCTTAAACATGACAAGTCATGAAGGGACTTCAGCCATTAAGCCTCCTCTGTTTGATGGAACAAATTTTGTCTTCTGGAAGGTTAGAATGAGAACATATTTAATGGACTTAGGTGCTTATGTTTGGGATGTAGTAGAGACTGGATATACAAATCCTATTGTGCTAGCTTCCAAGAATGATAAGTTAGAGTTTAGATTTAATGCTAAGGGAATGAATGCTATCTTGAATGGACTTGCTAAAGTTGATTTTGTAAAGGTGATGCATCTTGAAACTGCCAAAGCAATGTGGGATAAACTTATTAGCAGTTATGAAGAAAATGAGAAAGTAAAATATGCCAAACTTCAAACATATAGATTGAAATTTGAACAACTAAAGATGAATGAATATGAAACAGTTAGCAAGTATTTTTTAAGAGTTGAAGAACTTGTGAATGCCATGAAGGGTCTTGGTGAGAAGATTGAAGAACCATTTCTAGTTCAAAAGATTTTAAGATCTCTGCTTGATAAATTTAATCCAAAAGTCTCTGCAATAGAAGAACTAAATGATCTTAAAACTCTATCCATTGATCAACTCCTAGGAACTCTAACTGCATACGAAATGAGAATCAGAAAAGATAAATCCATTACTAGAGAAGCATCTTTTAAAGCAAACAAGAATACTGATTCAGAATTAGATGATATTGAGGCAAAATTTGTGAGAAGGTTAAATAAAGGATCAGGAAAATATCAAGGCAAGCTTCCTTTCAAATGTTTTAACTGTGGTAAGATAGGTCATTTTGCATCCAAGTGTCCTCACCAGAAAAAGGACCAGAACTCTGATGATGAAAAGAAATACAAATTTAAGAAATATAGTAAAAAGAAAAGTTTGTGTGCAAACAATGACAACTCCTCAGAAGACATAGATAGTGATTCATCATGTGAATACAAAGTGAATGATTTTATGCTTATGGATATGGGAGATCTTGATGATGAACACACAAGAGGTGAAATGGATGACGAAGAAGCTATGGTAGATATGGAAGGTGAATTAATCAGTGCTTTGGAAGAAATTGGGAGACTCAGATTTAAGAAGAGAAAACAAAAAAAATTGTTAATGCAATTTAAAATGAATGATAAAAAACTTGATGAAGATTTTTCTCTACTAAAAGTTGAGTTGGAAGAGGCAAATAAAATAGAGGACATTCTGAAACAACAGTTATCAGAGAAGAAAGCGAGGTGTGAAGCCTTAGAAGAAGAGATAGTAAAAAACAAAAAAGAAATGGAGAAGTTTAAGGCATTGTATCACCAAAATCTGTCAAGTATTAAAGCTTCATATGGATTATCCTCCATTCTAAATCAGCAAAGGAATCCAAAGTTGAAAGCTGGCTTGGGCTATGAAGAAGGATCAAGTAGTGATCTTCCAAGTAATACAGAACCCATCAAGTTTGTCAAATCTACAATCATTGACAACAACCACTATGAAGAAACAAAGAAATAAAATCAATCACCAAGAAGGAATGAAAGAAAAAATACCAGAACCGAATATGTAGATCAGAGAAATTATCAGCATGAAAGAAATCGACCCGCTCAAAGAAGACATACTTTTTCCAGGGATAAAGGATTTTTCTATGGATATTGTTTCCTTTGTTCTAATTTTGGTCACAAAGCTATAACTTGTTCTTTAAGACTTAGAGATGAGCAATCAAGATACTCAAAGAATAATTGTCTGCCACAACAAAGATTGAGACAACCAAGTAACAAACAACCACAGACTACAAATCATGTGATAGCTGGAAAAAGGATGCAGGTCAAGTACAACAATAGTTATGAGAATAAAAATCGCTATGATCTGCTATTCAGTGAACTAGAATGTTACATCTTCCATAATTATGGACATAAAGATGCAGATTGTCATTTAAAGAACTATAAGCCGGATCTGACTCTTACTGCTGAAAATTTCAAGGTTTGGGAGAAGAAAGAAGATGATCATTGTGGATTAGTGTTATCAGCCCAAAGACAAAAGAATCCCTGGTATATTGACAGTGGATTTTCCAAACATATGACTGGAGACAAAAGTAAGTTTCTAACTCTAAGTGAAAACAAATCAGGGAATGTAACTTTTGGAAACGATGCACTGGGAAAAATAAAAGGTAAAGGAATGGTAAGTCTGAGTAATGGAAAAAGAAAATCTCAAGACGTGTTATTTGTAGATGGTCTGAAACATAATCTGCTTAGTGTCAGTCAAGTCTTTGATCGAGGATGTGAGGTTGTTTTTACTTCTAAAGATTGTAAAATAAAGTCTGTGAATTCAGGACAGCTGGTTGCAAAAAGGATAAGAACAGAAAGCAATGTCTATGTGTTAAAAGAAGAAAAAGAAGAATGTCACTTAAGCAAGTATGATGAAAATTGACTATGGAATAGGACACTTGGACATCTAAATTTTGATCATATAATCAAGCTTAAAAACAATGGGGCAATAAAGGATCTTCCAAAGATATCAAAGCCATATGATTCTATTTGTAAACCTTGTCAGATAGGAAAGCTTACACGGACACAATTCAAATCTAAAAACTTCCCTTCAATAGAAAAACCTCTCCAGTTAATTCATATGGATTTATGTGGACCGTCAAGGAAAGAAGGTACAGGAAAAGAAAACTATTTTATGTTGATTATTGATGATTATTCTAGACTAACATGGGTTGCTTTTTTGAAAGAAAAAACTGAAGCATTTGAAAAATTCAAAGTGTTTAAGGCTCTAACTGAGAATCAAACAAGAAAAAGATTGAAGGCAATAAGGTATGATAGAGGAGGAGAGTTTAGCTCATGGAACTTCAAAGAGTTTTGTGATAAACATGGGATCAAAAGAGAGTACACAATCCCAATAACTCCACAGCAAAATGGAGTTGTTGAGAGGCAGAACAGATCAGTACAGCAAATGGCAAGATCAATGATGAATGAAATGAATATATCTCAAACATATTGGGTGGAAGCAATCCATACAGTTGTTCACATTCTTAACAAATCTCATCTTAGACCACACAGTGACAAGACTCCTTATGAACTATGGTTTGAAAGACCTGCTTCAATCAAGCATTTTAAAGTCTTTGAGAGTAAATGTTATATCAAGAATAATGATGAAAATATTGGCAAATATGATGACAAGGTTGATGAAGGTATATTCTTAGGTTATGCTACAAACAATAAAGGATAGAGATGCTACAATAAGAGGCTGCATAAATTGGTTGATTGTATCGACATAAAAGTTGATGAAGAAATCATGGTACGAAATGTAAGCAATGTTGAACCAAGCAAAGAAGATATAGTTGAAGACGAAGATGAACAAGTCCAAGGATCAGAAAGACAAGAATATGAATTAGATGAAGATACGAATACTCTGACTAACACAAATCAGCAGAAAGAAGCAAAATCACCTCTCATAATTGTTAGAAAGAATCATCCTGAAAATCAGATAATTCGATATATAAATAAAGGAGTTCAGACAAGAAGGAAATTGATTAAAGACTCAGAACAATCTCATGTTGTTTTTTTATCTATGACTGAACCTAAATTTTTCTATGAAGCCAGCCAACATGATGATTGGATTAGAGCTATGAATGAGGAGCTTGATCAGATTGAGAAGAACAATACTTGGGAGCTTGTCCCTAGACCTGAAGATAAGAATGTAATAGGTTCCAAATGGGTGTTCAAGAATAAAATGAATGAAAAAGGACAAGTTGTTAGAAATAAAGCCAGATTAGTCTGTAAAGGGTATGCACAAGTTGAAGGTCAGGACTTTGATGAAAATTTTGCACCAGTGGCAAGATTGGAAGCCATCAAAATGTTTCTTGCATATTCATGTCATAAGAACTTTAAAGTTTATCAAATGGATGTTAAGTCAGCATTTCTTAATGGAGATCTAGAGAAAGAAGTATATATGGAGAAACCTGAAATATTCTCATTGACAGATAATCCTGATTATGTTTGCAAGCTAAAGAAGGCCTTATATGGACTGAAACAAGCACCACGAGCTTGGTATTATAGACTGGACAAATTTTTACAAGACAAAGGGTTCAAGAAAGGTACTGTTGACAACAATCTCTACATTAAGTCTGAAGGTGATAATTTACTAGTTGTTTTGGTTTATATAGATGATATTATTTTTGGTTGTACTAATGAATCCTTTGTCCAGTGGTTTGCTAACTCTATGCAAACAGAGTTTGAGATGTCCATGATAGGAGAATTGTCATACTTTCTGGGTTTACAAGTAAATCAAAGTTCTGCAGGAATATTTATCTCTCAAGAAAAATATTTGAAAAAGATGTTGAAGAAATTTCAAATGGAGGATTCCTCTCATGTTAGTACACCTGTGGTGGTTGGTTGCAAGCTCAGTAAAGATGATATTTCACCTGATGTTGATCAAAGGACATATTGATCTATGATAGGCAGTCTTCTATACATCACAACATCTCGTCCTGATATAATGCAAGTTGTTGGAATGGTAGGTCGTTATCAGTTTGCTCCTAAACAAAGTCATTTGGTAGCTATCACAAGGATATTCAAATACTTGAAGGGAACAATGACTTATGGTCTGTGGTATCCCAGAAATCAGAATTTTCAGTTAACTGCTTATTCAAATGCAGATTGGGAAAATTGTGTGGATGAGAGAAAGAGCACGAGTGGAGGTGCATTCTTCCTGGGCGACTTGTTGGTAGCATGGATTAGTAAGAAGCAGGGATCTATTTCCTTATCAACTACAGAGGCAGAGTACATTGTTGTTGCTACTTGCTGCACTTAGATTTTATGGATGATTCAAACTCTTACAAATTTGAAGGTAAATTATACTGATCCGATTACAATTCACTGTGATAACACTAGTTCCATTAGTGTCTCCAAGAATCATGTTCTTCATTCCAAGACTAAGCATATCCCAATAAAATACCATTTTCTCAAAGAACAAGTTACAAATAGATTCGTTCAGCTGAATTATATTCCTTCCACAAAACAGATAGCTGATATCTTTACTAAATTGTTAGCAGCGACCCCTTTTGGATATCTTCGTCAAAAGTTGGGGGTTATAACCTCTTTCGTCTAATCTGTTCACCTGGTCAGGGGGAGTACTTATTGAATATCTCTTGTATTTCTAAGCTGCTCATAGTTGACAGGGGGAGTATGTACTGCAACAGCTCAGGGGGAGCATGTTTCTTCTTTGACATTGATGTCAAAGGGGGAGAAAGTGTGGTAATTTCAAGGATGCTACAGTGGTATAATTGGATTTTGTTCAAGGGGTTTCAAGGGGTTGCCATCAATGCCAAAGGGGGAGATTGTTGGCATGTTTTTCGGACAAAGGCAGAGTATGCGTGTTTGTCATTGATGGAAAAGATCATGATCAACAGCACAACGACAATGATGGAATGGCAATATCAGAAGTGTAAGCTCAGGAGGAGGAGCAACAGTGATCGTTGGATCCCATTCAGAATTCTCGATGACCGTCATATCCGAATTAAGACTAGAGGAGCACACAAAAGAGGAGAATAGATCTCAGGCATCAGATCTGAGTACGAATACCAACCATCGTCGGATACAGAAGAAGGAGCATGATCTTTAAGTACAAGATGAAGCAGGCCTAGAAAGTCCTGAAAGCAGGAAAACCATTGATCCAAGAAGGACACATGGAAAACAGTGAGAGTGCAACAAAGGTTTCGTTTTGGAGTTTCGCAGATTGGGAAATCCAAAGGAAAGAGGTTCTCTAACCCCTCTAACTCGCGATATGTGAAATCGCGATAACAATCCTAACCATTGGAGTCATAGGACACGTGGAAAGTGATTGGAATTTCGTTGACTTGCACATTGGAGGATTCAACGGAGCATGGTGTGGGAACTCGCGATATGAAATATCCCGAAATGATCCGAGCCATTGGATTGAGGATTGATCTGAACCATTGGATCGAGGTATGTTATGGAACGTTGGATGTAGAGGACACATGGTGAGCGATTGGCATCTCGCTGACTAGAAATTCAAAGGAAGGAAATCCTATAACCTTCCAACTTGCTATATGTGAAATCACAATAAGGACTGGCCCATGGTCATAGACAAGGTCACATCGTCAAAGGCTGGAGGAAGGAGCTAACACAAAGCTAAGCTCCATTTCAGGGATCACGACTTGGAGTGTCGAGACATGTCATCACAAGAATGCAGAAATGTGAAATGCCTCTTTGGCGTAGGTTGTGGTTACCACCAATGGTCATGTGAGAGGGAGGATATAGCGGAGCTAATCCCCTTTTCGGAGATCACAACATGAAGAGTCAAGACTCTTCATCTCTGGATTACCGAAATGCGAAATGCGAAAACACCTTTTTGTATAGGCTATGGTCAACGCCAGTGCTCATGTGAGAGGGAGGAGCTAGCGGGGCTAAGCCCATTTTCGGAGATCGCAACATGAAGAGTCAAGACTCTTCACCTCTGGATTTTCGAAATGCGAAATGCAAAAACTCCTTTTGGTGTAGGTTGTGGTCATCGTCGGTGATCATATGAGAGGGTGGAGCTAGCGGAGCTAAGCTCTTTTTCGGCGATCGCAATATGAAGAGTGGAGACTCTTCACCATAGGATTGTCGATATGTGAAATGGGAAAGGCATTTTGATTAGGCCCGTGGTCATAGACAGTGGGCATATGGAGTAAGCACGAGACCCATCATTTGTAATCCAACGGTGCAGGTTAATCAGGAATATGATCGAAGAGTCATTATTTATTTTCATGATTAATTGCTCAGTTACATTTCAGTTAGCATAATCGAATCATGGTTCTTGATCAGTTGGTGATTCAGTTGCTGAGACGTTTCTTCTTTGCCCAAGGAGATTCAAAGTGTAACTGATGAGGATGGTGTGTATAAAAGGAGAGATGCAACAACTGTGTAAGGTTGGTTGTTCTAATCGAAACATTGAGATGAACTGTAAGAAGGGTAAAATAACAGAATGCAGAGCATGAGATAAAACTCAGAGATGAGTAATAGTTGTCGAATAGACAGAAGCAAGAGCAGAATAGAAGAATAGCATGAAGCATGAGCAGAATAGAAGAATAGCATGAAGCAAAGCAGAACTGCAGAACAGTTTTTGAACCAGAGAAGAATTGCAGAACAATGAAGAAGGTGTAAGAATTGAAATACCTGTATTGTTTATTTGTCAATCATTTATTCATAATCAGGGAGGAAGGGTGGTGCTAGGGAGGATTGTGGTCATCTAATATTCAAGTTGGTGCTTGAATATTGGAAAATGTATCTTCCATCTAGATGCGGCTAAAAAACAGGGTGGTAGGGTGGTGCTCAGGAAAACACAACGTTTCCTATATACAAGTTGGTGCTTGTATAAATCCAGTTGGTGCTGGAATATTTAGGGAGTTGGTGCTTCCTTCTAGTGGGTGCTAGAGAAACCAGAGATTTGGTGCTCTCAACAAGTTGGAGCTTGTAAAACAGAGGTAGTAGCCTCACTTTGAGTTGGTGCTCAAACATAGATGATGTACAGAACTTAAAAGACTGCCTATCATTTCGAAGAAGAAGAGTTTTTCTCCCTTTATGGGTTTCCTCGTGAAAATATGTCTCTGTGTATATCTTATGTGTGATTGATGCTCATTATTTATGTTTTCCATATGATGTATAATATTGATGGTCACTTGATGAAAGATTCAAAATGGTTTAATAGACTTAAAATTGTTTAAGCATAGTAACAATTGATTCACCCCCCCTCTCAGTTGTCTTAGTAATTTCAACAGTCCCACTTCCTACTTTATTCTTTTTTAAAGTATAGTTCAACATATTTTTAAATATGATTTCACTAGATTCCAAAAGACTCTGAAGAAATGTATAAAAAATTCATCTAGCTAAGGGGCTTTGTCCATGTGCAGACTCTAGATGACTCGCTTTATTTCTACTCCATCAATCTCTTCCAACAGTTTCTTGTTTTCTTCCATGGATACCATGACTAGTATATGTTATAGCATCTCTTGTATATGTCTTGGACTTGCTTCATATTCATTGATAAAAATATCTTCAAACTTTGTTCTAGCTTCATTTTTAACTTCTTCAAAGTCCTCCACCCTTGTTCCATTCCCCCAACTGAATTTCTTTTACTATATTTTTGTGTCATCTTCCCTAATATTGCTTGTGGAAATAAGATATGTTCTTATCTCCAAAGAGGAACCAGAGAATGTGATATTTTAGTCTCCATTCTTCCTCTTCCTTTATGAATGT
>ML785142.1:0-19978 GCA_009831015.1 Picea engelmannii
TTCAGGGCTAGCGAGCCGCTTTTGGTTCTCCGGGCCAGTGGAGTCCAAATACGGTATTAAATTCTCAGTGGAAGTTAACGCCCCTTTTTCAAGGTGCCCTCCACCACCATCGTGGTCTCTTTTCTGCACATCCCCTCTCAGCAATTCTGTAATATAAATTCATAGTGTTATTTACATTTTCATCGTGCTTTAGCATGGTAATTCCTGTATTAGGATTAATTACAAATTTGGGGGAAACAAGGTGTTACAGTTGTGCTTAAGTTCAACCGAGTCCCCAACGCTGACTGCAAACTTGTCCAAAACCTAGAAGTGAATATGGAGTCCCTATCTGAAATGATCTTCTTAGGTATCCCATGCAAATGGATAACCTCACTTACAAACACATGTGCCACATCAGTGACATCGTAAGTGTCTATAACCAGAATAAAATGAGCACTCTTGGTTAACTTATCAACTATCACAAGAATGGCAATGTGTCTATGAGATGTGAGCGGCAACCCCACAACAAAATATATAGAGATGACTTCCCACTTGGACATACGAACATCATGTGGTTGTAGGAGGCCTGCCGGATGATGGTGGTTTGCGTTCACTTGTTGACACTCTAGGCATTTGGAAACAAAATGGACTACATCGCGCTTCATGCCTACCCAGAAGAAAAGATTCCTCATGTTTGTGTACATCTTCTTCACACCCGGATGCGCACAATAAAGTGCTCTATGGGATTCCTTCAGTAAGATGCTTCGAATATCCCCACTTTTAGGGATGTACATCCCTCCCCGATATCTTAACAGTCTGTCTGCTTCCAGACTATATCCTTCATACTTTGGATCTAATTTCCTCCCACTCTGGAGGTTTGAAGTAACCTCTAAATACCAACTGTCTCCTTGGAGTTGTGTCAACACATGTTCCCTCAGATTGACCTTTAAGGGTACCAAGGAGAAGACATGTGGTCTCCTACTCAAGGCATCTGTGACCACATTTTCCTTTCCCTTGATGTATGAAATACCAAAATCATACTCACTCATAAACTCACTCCATCGCCTTTTCCTGGCATTCAGATCCCTTTGAGTGAAGAGATGTTTTAAACTTTGATGGTCCATTTTGAGCTCAAAGTTTCACCCCACAAGATAGTGCCTCCAAAGTTTCAGAGATAGCATTACAACTGCCAACTCTAAATCATGAGTAGCATAAAGCTCTTCTTGTTTCTTCAACTTCCTTAACACATAAGCTATCACTCCTCCATCCTGCATTAGGACGGACCCCAACCCTTTCTTTGAGAAATCCGTGCAGACTGTGAAGTCCTTTTCCATATTTGTCACTCGTAGAATTCGCGCACTAGTTAGTAACCTCTTAAGCTCAATGAATGCACTATCACATTCTTCTATCCATTCATACCTGACCCCCTTGCACTACAAAGTGGTGATGGGTTTCACTATTTTTGCGAATCCTTCCACAAATATCCGATAATAACCTGCTATCCCCATGAAGCTTCTCACCTCATGGGCATTTTTCGGCACTGGCCACTCCATAATGGCCTTTACATTTTCTGGGTCCACAAAGATTCCTTCACCGGAAATGAAATGACCTAAATAGTAGATCTCTTTCTGGAAGAAGGAACACTTTGACAACTTCCCATACAATTTGTTCTCTCTAAGGCAGGACAACACTACTCGCAAGTGTTCCTCGTGTTCTCTTTCATTCTTGGAATAGATGAGGATATCATCTAGAAAGACTTGTACAAAACCATCTAAGTACTTTCATAATACGCCATTCATGAGGCTCATGAATACTGCTGGCGCATTGGTCAAACTGAAAGGTACTACGATGAACTTGTAATGTCCAAACCGAGTTCGAAAGGCAGTTTTAGGAATATTTCCTTCCTTAATACTTAACTGGTGATACCCTGATCACAAATCGATCTTTGAGAATACCTCTACTCCTTTCATTTGATCGAAGAGGTCATCTATTCGCAGCATTGATGACCTATTTTTCACTATAGCATGGTTCAAGTCCCTGTAATCTATACACGGTCATAAGGAACCATCTTTATTCTTTACAAAAATTACTAGTGCACCCTAAGGTGAGACACTGGGCCTTATTAGCCCTAAGTCCAGTAACTCTTTCAACTGCATTTGCAACTTACAAAGTTTCGGCGCTGTCATCCGATATGGAGTCTTGGAAATT
Source organism: Picea engelmannii (assembly GCA_009831015.1). Classification (NCBI taxonomy): domain Eukaryota; kingdom Viridiplantae; phylum Streptophyta; class Pinopsida; order Pinales; family Pinaceae; genus Picea; species Picea engelmannii. The sequence goes on from ML785142.1 coordinate 2,188, forward strand.
GGTTCTGCACTAGGTTTCGGCTCAATAGTAAAATCAAGCTCCCTCTCAGGAGGTAACCCTGGTAACTTGCTCAGAAAAACATCCTTAAATTCTGACAATACCAGGTACTGATCCAAGGAGGGTCCCTTCCTTTCATTCACTTCTTCCACTACATATAGTCGACACCCTTGCCTCAAGCATTGCTTAACCTTCATAGTTGAGATAAAGAGTAATGACACCCTTCTCCATACACCCTGGATCTCCACTGGCCTTCCTTCGTCGTCTACACAGAGCACCCTTTTTGCGAAACAATCTACCAAATCTCGATGAGATTCTAACCAATCCATTCCAATGATTAGCTCATATGCCCCGAGAGAAATGACGTATACCTTAAACCTGGTAGTACACACTCTGAGGTCTACTATACAATTATCAATGCTAGGTCCTACTACTTGTTTTTCCCCCGAGGCCATCTTGACTTGTTTAAATTCATCGTGCTCGTAGGCTGCCAACCCACTCTTTTCTAATGCATATGGTGAAATGAAACTATATGTAGCACCAGAATCAAATAAAATATTTACATTGATATGATTTAGCATACCTGATGACTCCACCACCGTAGATTGATGTTCGGCCTGGCGATTATTAACCGCTGCGTAAATCTGGTGGCTGCTACTTGCTCTTCCCATCTGGGCTTTTCCTTCTCTATGCACAAATCATGATTGTAACTCTGGGTAGTCACACTGGCAGTGGGGTCCTCCGCACCCCCAACAGGTAACATGGGATTGAACCTGCGCACTATTATGTGACTGTCTCTGAAATGAGTTCCTTCCCCTGGAACCCCTGCCCCTACTAGTTGCTCCCTGAGATGGCCATGGACCTGCCTGCGTTGTTGGTGATGAACGAGATGTTGCACTTGCTGCCATTGAAATCCCTGCAGCTACTGTCCTTGGTGCGACTCTGTTACCATATGGAGGTGGCCTTGAGCCCCCTCCCCTGTCAAATGTCCTAGGGTCCTTCCATACGAATCTAGGACGATGCAAAAATGTCAGTCTCGTACCTCTGGTTAAGTTCATGTGTTCCTCCGCATAACGTGCATTTTCCACATCTTCCGCTACTGAAGACGGTTTCCACATTCGCACCATAGCCCTTATCTTAGGGTTCAACCCATAGAAAACTAAGCTTGATTTATTTTCCTAAGAAAACTATTGACCCTCTCCCTTTTAGTTATGCTAGCACTATACCATACTCGCTACAGTGCATCAGATCCCTTATATGGTGCTTTCTATTATACCCCTATTCTACCCTAACTATTTCCCACAACCTGCATCAAACTCCCGCTACTCTACAAGGACTTTTAACCTGTAAATTATAAAGTTACACTATTACTTTCATTAATCAAGGGGATATATATATGATTAATAATCACAGGTTTCAAACCCATTATTAACATTAAAATTTTATAGTGTTAATACGTTGTTCACAATATGCTCACTTGCGGGCTTGGTGCTTGGCTCTGGTTGGTGGAATGGAATGGAAGGGCTTGACGCTTGGCTCAATGAGTTGTGTGCATGGTCTCGTGAGCTTGGCACTTGGATAATCGGAGATTATACTTCGGGACGGTACTTCACTACTATTGATCATTGACTTATTTATATATATAAATGTATTTTGTAAAGACTCATGTGTGGCGCGTTGGTGTTTGGTTGTTTTCCAAGGCTTGGACTATGGCGAGTGGTTGTGGGTTCAAAACCCATGGACTCCAAACTTATATTTTTTTTTAACTTTTTTATTATTATACAATTTTTATTTTTATTTTATAATTACCCCCCCCCTTTTTTTATTAAAATGTTTTTAAAATTTATCTAAATTTAATTTAAAATTTAATTCAAACTACTTATTTAAAATATATTACTTTAGAATTTAAGACTAAAAAAAAAATAATAAAATAAATAAAAATATGGGCAGTGGGTCCTCGCATGAGGCCCACGTGCCCTCCCAATCTCTTATCCCCCCCTAAAACCCTACACACCTCCCAACAACCTTTCTTAACCCTAACTCTACGCGCCCAACCCTTCCTTCGCCTATTAATCAGCCACCTCCCTTCTCTGCACTCTAGTAAGGGTTTTCCTACTCTAGCCTCTCTACCCATGGTCTTCTCTCATGGCTTATCGGGCATTTGATGGCTCGTGGTTTGGGTGATAACACTGTAACGTCAGCTGGTTTTCTTTTTTTTCTTTTTATATACTGTGAGCTCTCCCTGGTGGCTGTGTGTGTTGTTTTTGGCTCATGGACTCCTCTGTGGCAGTTGGTGTGAGTGTTGTTGCTTGCCCTGCCTCTTGTCCTCGGTGTTGGTTTGTGTGTGTGGCTTCCGTAGCTTAGAGGTATTCCGCGCATGTGTTGTGCACACTGTGCTTCCTTGGGACTTGGCGCTTGATTTTGGGTGTTGGGTTTGTATGTTTGACTGGTGTTGTGGGCATGTAGTGAAAAGATAATGGTCCCGTGGGCTTCTCCCTTGCTCAGTGCTTTGTGTGGGTGTTGGCGATGCCTTGAAACATGCTTTTGATTTCTTCTCGGTCACTGTGTTTTCGATTTAAGTCTGGCCCTCGATCACATAATTAGAGATCGGGCTTGATGAATAGGCCCAATTTTTTTTATTTTTTCTTTTATTATTTAATGGTGTTTGGCTCCCTAGGTCTCTGGCATTGGTCGTTGGCTTGTATTTGTTTTTGAGCTCATGCATAGCGCACCTCGCCTTGCCCCCATGGGTTGCTCCTCCATGTGGCTTGTGTGTGATTTGAGCGCTGGCGCTGGTGCTTGCACTGAGCTTGGTTCTTGCGGGCTTGGCGGTTGTGTCGGGCTTGTGTTGGTTACTATGGCATGCTCGCTTGGGTGTTGGGTTGTTTGTTGTGTGTTGTCTTTGACTTGGCTTGTGGTACTCTGTGCATGTGTTGTTTGTGGCCTTTGGTGCCTGTGGCTCCTCCCCACGGCTCGGTGCATGGCCTGATGTAGCGTGGGCTTGGCGTTGGGCTCTATGTCATGAACCAAAGTCTGCCCACCTGTGGTCTCTTCGTCCCTATGGCCTGGTGCCTGGCGTTGGGCTCACTGTCTATGGTCGACAAACGGAGATTGGGTCTCAGACCTAATAAATTAGACTCTCTTAGACTCTCTTTGGTTGCTTAGCGCTTGGTCTCGGCTTGGCTTTGATATTCTTGGTGTGATCAGCTTGTGGTCTTGGCTGGAAAAATTGGAGATTAGGCCTTCGGGACCAATACTTTTATATTTATTTTTATTTAAGATTTGGCCTCACGTAGTGCATAAGAGATATGCCCCTCACGATCTCTCCTCATCTTAACTCTTGGTATTCATACTTGGCATTAGGATTCCGTATGCAGATGATTGATTTAGAAAGTGGGCCTTGACCCAATAATTTTATTGTTATATATATATATATATATATATATATATTGGTTCATTTCAATTATTATTTTAATTATTATTATTATTATTGTTTTTTTTTTTTTTTAGGATGCGTAAGTACAGGTATGGTAAATCCATTCATGGGAGTTAGGAAGGCTAGCTGGACACAATAGTTGAGGCAATGAAGCCAGGATATCCGATTGGGAGAGGCTGCTCATTCAAGCAAGCAAGTTGTCTTTCTGGTAGTTATCAAATCTGGTATTCAATCCATAAGAACTGAACCTTATACTAAATTTCTATTGGATTTTTTTTAGCAGATTGTTGATTGCAGGTGTTGGCTTGGTTTAAAGCTTAGGCACTACACTTTTCCACTACGCTTTGGCTTTATTGGCTACATTGTTTTGGCTCACAGGCCCATGACAATGGTATTATCCATCTTATGCTTCATACGAGACCCTCTAGGGATCTCTGATGCTTGCTTCTTGGTTTTATTCTGTTTTAACAGCTTTGTATAGACTTCTCGTCTCAGACACCATCATAGGGTGGATTTTGTAGTTTGGAGGCTACGTTTGGAACTTGTTTTTTATTTATCAAGATTATCATATTCATCCTTCAGGAAAATGATGTCAGATTAAATACACAAGTACATGTATTATTCAAAATATGTAAATCTTCTTTATACCTGAAATAGAATTTAGGTTTTTTTTTTTTGTGTGTGATATTGGCATGCATTGTTTTCAATGCATATACAGTAGTGATAATATTAATAAGAGTCATTTGGAATAAAAACAAAGACATGAATTATGACAACAATAAGGGTTATTCCATTCACATAACACTCGGATTAGAATTGAAATAAATCGAAAGACTTGAATTAATATTTTTTCTTAAACTTTACTTGGGTTCCTGAATTTTACTTAGGAAGTTCCATAGGCCCTAAGTGTTAGAACATGGCTCTGATACCATGTGTAAGGTCTCTGTCCCCACAGAGCCTTATACGACACAAGATAAATAAGGAATAAATAAATTATATCATATAAAATTTAATCATCAACTTATAATCGTAATTTATTCAGCATAAATTTTGTTTATGAACAGCATGAAAATAAACTTACGTATCCATCACATAACACAACATAATCACTAAAATACATACCTCTGTCTAATGCTAATTATCCAATTCTCCCGTTGTCCTCTCTGCTTCTCTACCCAAAATCGAATCTTCCTCCCTGCCAGCCAGAAACAGAGCCTGTCCGGCTCCCTAGCTCCAAGATTCCATGAGGATTCCTAGCCCCCAAGCCCAAAACTTCCAGCAACCTGGTGCACCCCTGTAACCGTCCACCCAAATTCCCAAAATTATAACAATATCACAGACAACAAAATACAGTCCTTCTCCCCCGATAATGCTTCCTCTCCCAAAATTTCATAATCCTCTGCCCAGTCATATCATTTCCCATTCACCGCATCCTCCTTCATTTAATGCTACCCACCTTATCCCTCCATTTACTACCTTATCCCTCCATTCAATACCCTATCCCCTATCATACGTAAAGTTTTATAATAAATAAACTAAAGTCATTAAGTCTTTAATTCTTTACCCAAACCTTAAATGTGTTAATTAATAAATAAATTAATTAATCAACATATATTAAACAATTAATAAATAAATAAATAATATTATTAGTAAATAATCATTATTTAACTAATACACACTAGGACAATTAATTATTTAATTAACTATACTTGATAAACCCTATGCAACTATTCAACTAGGGTTGTTACAATGTTGTCCAAAGATCAACACTCCCTCTCAACGAGGGAGACATTTTGCATCATGCCAAGATTGTCTCTGAAGTATAGAAACTTCACCCTAGACTCATGACACTTGTCTATCATTCTTGGGAGATGTCTGTCTCCCACCTGAACCAAGGAGAAACTCCTTCTACAACTTTCCCTCTGATCCAATTGACTCTCTCTCAGATCAGGCTCACTTTGGGTGCACATATAATAGCATATATCATCTTGACTCTTTATCATTCCTTGTCGAATCACCATGACTAGGACAAAGACCACAGTAGGATATTTCACCACAAGTACACACATGTGAGTGAATGTCATATTGATGCTAACTAACACGTGGAAAGCACTTCAAGTCCATATTATTCCTTGTCATGATTAAGGAAGGACTACGCCTGATCCCATTTACCATAAGTGAACCTTTATGATAAATGTATCCTATCTCCCTTGGTCTACAACCCAAACTAGGAGAAGGTCCACCCGATGTTGAAACATAAACACTCTCTCTTAGCTACGGAGGTATCTTTCCATAATATTACACAACTATTATCGAGTGGTACACAACCACTGCTAGTAGCACACAGTTATTGTCTAGTGACACACAGTCACTTCCAGTGGTACACAACCATTTTAGTAGTAAACAACTACTGTCCAAAGACACACAGTCTCCACCAGTGGTACACAACCATTGTAGTAGCAAAAGGTCTGTCACACATGGAACTCCCATGTGGACTTCTAAAGGCTACTCCCTCTAGAAAAAACTAGGGTCAACTCCCCATAGTGTGTGATGTCAAGGTAAACTCCTTTGACATGTCCTAATGTGCTCTCCATAAGGCACATGTTCTCATGTGATCTCCACAAGGGGTGTTGGGCTATAATCGCAAACCCACTTATATGTTAGGATATTTAAACACCTTGGAGTTAGTTAAGATCTAATTGGTCTAATGTGTCTTTAGGTAAACATGTGTTTCTTATTTTGTTTCTTTAGTATGCATTAGCATGAATTTGTAGTTAGAAAATACGATGGTCCCGATATGTTCCCAACATAGAGTGATCCGATAATTCATATTCTCCTCGATCTTAATGACCATTGATCCATGGATTAACACTTGATTGGTCCATGATATCTATTTAAAGAGCATGGAGGATCATTTTTCGATGATCGATTGTGAGAAACCCTCTTGTAAAATATCTCTATAACATTTTTATTTTGCATTAATAAACTGCTCCAAGTCGTCGCATTGATTAGGGTCGTGGATGTTTCCCTGAGGGTTGTTACCACATCAAAACATCAGTGTGTTGATCTTTGATCTGGTTGTGTGAGTGGTTATTGAAGGTGTTTGTCCTCTATTGGAATACCTGTGTTTTTTAACATAGTATCAGAGTATGTTTGAATATCCTCTCTTGTTGTAGATCAAGATCGTGAAGCCAGGTTGTCTCATCTCCATTTTTTTTCCATTTTCATATATTTTTTGGCTATGAGGATTGTTCCATTGTGTATGGAGTGCTCGTTTCAGTTAGGAATGATTTTCATTTCACTCAAAAAGTTTTATGTTTCCCAAGATAAGGCCATTTCAGTGAGATCCAGAAGTATAAAGCTCGAATATGCCCTTTTTAATTCTTTGCAGAGTATTATTTCGGTTCTATTTTGGTTTTATATTTTTTTTTCCAGGTTGATACTCTTTTATATCTACATATGCTATTTTCCCCGGGCCATGCGCGATCTCAACAAATCAAAAACAGATGGGAAAATGTGCATTTTTTGGGTAAGCTAACCCAGATCTAACCCTTGTTTTTATCAAGAAGAGAAAAAATTTCCTGGTATGAAAATAGTTTTTTATGAGCATGATCTCCAAGGTCATCTTCGACAACAACAAAAACAACACCCCCAATCCTCTTGCTAAAAAATACAATATTTTGTGCTAACCCAGTTGGTTAAAAGTTGCCTTATTAAATAAGAGGTCTTCAGTTCAAGTGTTTTTTTTTGTTACTTTTTTATAAAAAGTTCATGCTCCATTGTAAAGTGTATTTTACTTTAAGTATAAAAGTGAATCACTATAAGTATCTTTAATATTTTATTTAGAGTTATTTATTTTGCATGCATATTTCTTTTATAAAGTAACTTCATTGTAGAAGTGATCCCCATTTCTTCTTATAAAAGTGGGTCACTTCATAACGCAACTTATTTGTAAAAGCAAATTATTTTACTTCAAGTGTAAAAGTGAATCACTATAAGTAGCTTTAATATTTTATTTAGAGTTATTTATTTTTCATGCAGATTTATTTTATAAAGTAACTTCATTGTAGAAGTGATCCCCACTTCTTATTATAAAAGTGGGTCACTTCATAAAGCAACTTATTTGTAAAAGTGAGGTTATTTGCAGGGGTATCACCACCATCTCGTTCTTTGGTTACCATTTATTCTTTTTTTTTTAAACGAAATAACTTTCACATACGAAGTCCATTTTTAGTGACGTTTTTTTTAAACCGCCTATTTTTTTCGATATCTTCCATCTAGATCATTCATTTCAGCTTTTAAATCCACATTATCTTCATATTTAATATGGATTATTCTAGTAATATTTTGCTTACCAGCACTAACTACTTCCAATGGAAATCCCATATGGAGGATTTATTAAGAAGTAAAGGCTTGTACAATATTAGCTTGGGAAAGGAAAAAGAACCCATTGATGCTAATAAGAAATTAAAATGGGCTAATAAGAGTGAAGAAGCACGTGAACTGATCATAATGTCCATCTCTCTTGATTTAAGGTTCCACCTTAATGAAATTGATGACCTTGACGAAGCTTGGGAAAAAATTGAATTTGTGTTTGGTAAACACAATATTATTTGAGCACATCAACTAGAAAATCAAATATTGACTTTAAGTCCAAATGATTTTTATTGCATTGAATACTATCTATCTAAGTTTAAAACACTCATAATTTTATGTGAAGAATGTGAGATAAATATGGAGGAAGAGCATTGCATCTATATTATTTCTAAGCTAGGTAGTGCATATTATGTGTTTGTATCTACCTTTTATGCCATGAGAGAGGATTTAGGGAAAGATTGTAAAAAACCCACTCTTGAGTCCTTTTGTGATGCTTTGATTGGAGAGCAAGATAAACTTGTACAACGTGGAGTGATCAGCACTGCAGGTACCTCCAACAAAGACTTAGTCAACTAGCAAAATGATAAACCCAAGAATCCAAAGAAGCAACATCCTCACCAAAATAACAAGCAACATGAGGGTTCTAAACTGACTCAGGCAACTTCAACTCCTAATGGTGACAAAGGAGAAAAATCTAAAAATAAGAAGACTCACAAACATTGCAACTTTTGTGATAAAGATGGTCATGATGAGTCCAAATATTTCAAGAAGATGGAAACTTTAGAAGTAGCGATGAAGAAGCAAAACATTAGAATTGATTCTAATCCTTCTTCTTCTTATCATGGACATGCACTTTCTACTTCTGGTTTCTCCTTCAATGCAACTTCTACTTATTCTTCTTATGAGTGGATTATTGATTCTAGAGCATCTTATCATATGGATAAGGATAAGGAAATATTTTTTTCTCTAAATGAATGCAACACCAATAAAGTATTTGTTGGTGATGATAGATTTCTTAGTGTTGTAGGATCCAGAACATTTCAAGTAGATAATGGTCATTCCAATGATGTATTATGTCTTCCACGTCTTTCTTGTAAACTTCTATCAGTATATCAAATCACTCATTCATGTGAAGCTAAAACCGTAGAGTTTTCACCTTACCAAGCTGTAATCAAGGATATAAAATATCCTAAGCATGTTCTTGCAACTGGAATTTTTGATGATATTACCAGGTTTTACATGTTTCACAACTTTGGGTCATCATATTTTCCATCAATTTTTGTTGCTCATAGCACTGACTTGAGAAAAATTTGGCATGAGTGGTTTGGTAATCTAAACTATCGCTCATTGCAACAACTATGTAATCAATAGATGGTGACTGGTATTCCTCTTGTTTCATGCAGAGATGGTGTTTTTTTCATTGCTATTCTCACCAAACATCATCAGGGCAGTTTTGAAAGTCGTGCCTCTTGGCACACCTCGGGCCCTTTGCAACTGGTTCACAATGACTTGTGTGGTCCACTTTATTCTCCTTGTTTTTCTGGTTGCAAGTATTTCTTAACTTTCATTGATGACTTTTCCAGACATACTTGGGCTTACTTCTTAAAAATCAAGAGCGAATTTTTTGACAAGCTTTTGGCCTACAAGGCCCTTGTAGAAAAGCAATTTGGACATCAAATTCAAAAGTTAAGAACAGATAATGCAGGAGAATATGTGAACAATAATTTTACAAATTACTGCACTACACAAGGCATCCAAATGCAACACATTGTTCCATATACACCACAACAAAATGGTGTTGTTGAGAGAAAGTTGTGCACATTAAAAGAAACGGCTTATTGTATAATCCAATCTAAGGGATTAAGTCTAAAGTATTGGGTGGAAGCCATCAAGTATGAAAATTACATAATAAATCTTACTCCCACAAAGGCTCTTAAAAATATAAAACTGAAAGAAGCTTGGACTAAAATTAAACCAGTTGTAAGTCACTTCCATATATTTGGAACTATAGCATGGGCTCACATTCTCGATAAAAAAAGGAAGTCATTGCAACCTAAAAGTGAGAAGTGTATATTTGTTGGTTATTCTAAAGATATTAAAGGTTATAGACTTCTTCAAACACATTGTAATGAAATTATTATTATAAGAGATGTTAAATTTGATGAAAATCTCTTGGTCTGCAAGCCTAATTCGACGATTGTGCCTTATTCGATCTACGAGCCATCTTCAACATTTATGACTTCTTTTGTTCCTATTCTGGTTTCTTCTTCAGATGCTGACAGTGAGGATGAAAATCCACCTCATCCTACTCACCTTCCTCCAAATGAGTCCTTTGAACCTGAAACAACACCAACTGTACCACTTCCTACATTGTTACATTCAACACGAGAAGCAGTTGGTGATCTTGTCGATGGTCATTCAGATCAACATCAGACACGTTCACAGTTCTAGCGAGAAAATTATGTTTTGGCTCAAGTTTTATAGACTCATGATCCAGAGACATTTGCAGAAGCTTTAGGTCATCCATATTGGGATACAACAATGAATGAAGAGTATGGTTCTTTAATGAAAAACAATTCTTGGGATATTGTACCTATTCCAAAAGGAAGATTTTTTTTTTAAATGTAAATGGGTCTACAGAACTAAGTATGCATCAGATGGAAGTGTTGAAAGACAGAAGGCTCGGTTAGTTTTCAAAGGATTTTCCCAAGTTGAAGGAATTGACTATAATGAAATCTTTTCCCCTGTAGCCAAAATGAATTCCATCCACCTTGCTTTTGCACTTGCTGCCTCACATAAATGGGAGGTCCATCATATGGATGTTAAATTCACCTTCTTGCATGGATATTTTTAAGAAAAAACCTACATGGAACAACCTCGTGGTTATTTATAGAATGACTCTATCCTTGTTTGTCGCCTTAATAAATATGTTTATGGTCTTAAGAAAGCTCCCCGATCTTGGTATGCCAAAATGGATAGCTTTCTTATTGAAACTTGATTCTCTAGATGGCACTCTGATCCTAATGTATATACCAAGAAAGTAGGAATCCATCTCATAATCCTTTTCCTTTATGTTGATGACCTTATCTTTACTGGTAGTGACTCAAAACTTTTAAACCATGTGAAAACCAGTCTTAAGAAGAAATTTGAAATGACAGACTTAGGATTTTTGCACTATTTCCTTGGCCTCCAAGTTTTTCAAACTAATGAAGGAATTTTTATTTCCCAGTCTAAGTATTCTTGTGACCTTCTTCGTTGCTTTCACATGGACGAGTGTAAAGAAGCCCCTTCTCCCTTCCAGTTTGGATTCAATATTTCTACCACATGTACTTCTACTGAAGTTGATGCCACCTTGTATCGTCAGTTAGATGAATCATACCCATCCAGATATTTCCTTTGGTCTTGGTCTTGTTTCCTGGTATATGAAGACACTCCATTAAATACATTGAAATAAATTAAAAGGATACTTCGTTATGTATGTGGTAAAGTAAATTTCGAGATACATTAAAGTTCAGCGGGGACTCCTTTATTTGTTGGTTTCACTGATTTAGATTGGACCAGCGACCTTGATGATCATAAGTCTACTAGAGGTTATGTTTTTAGCCTTGGTTCAGGACTTGTCACTTGGGTCTGTAAGAAACAATAGGCTATTTTACTTTCTTCAATAGAAGCAGAGCATTGAGCATCGGTAAATGCAAGTCGAGAAGCCTTGTGGCTTTGACAGATCCTTTCATAGTTTGGATTCCGACAACAACATCCGACCAGCCTTTGGTGGAACAATCAAAGTTCCATCAAGCTCTTCAAAGATCTAGTTCAACATAAGCGCAGTAAAAAAAATGAGCTACATATGCACTTCATGAGAAATATCACTCATGATCAAGTTATTGATGTGCTCTTTTTCCCTACAGAAGATGCTCTTTTTCCCTACAGAAGATCAAGTTGCAAATATTTTCACAAAGTCTTTTATAGAAACAATGTTTTCTAAAATTTGATCTATGTTAGGAGTCCAGGAAGTTTTCATGAAGGGGGGATAGGCTCTGATGCCTCCTTCCTTCTATTATTGTGTCATTATTGTAAATCCTCCAATCCTATCCCAAGTCATTCTTAATGTGGGATGTTAGGATATTTAGACACTTAGGAGTTAGTTAAGATCTACTTGGTCTAATTTGTCATTAGGTAAAAGTTTGTTTCTTAGTATGTTCATTTAGTGAATATTTTTAATGACAAAATCAGAAATATCTCATTCACACATTTTTTCAAACACTTGACTAACTTGATTCTTTAGTCTTTAATAAATGCCTTTAAAACATAAAGCAACTGAAATCTAAAATACTTAATTAAAACAAATCATTGATCCATACTCTGATAATGCAACAAGTAGACAAGTGAGTTTTTGTCCAATGACTAGGGAGAAAACCCCACTGTGGGGAAAAACCCTATGGAGATTATTTCTATTATTCAAGAGAAAAAACTGAAATTTCTATTACAACCCAGAAATTTAATGATTCCAACTAAAGAAATTAAGAAATGCAAATCACTTATCTCATCCATGAAACAAGTATTCTAAACTACCCACATGTGACACAAATTATAGCCTGATTTCTTCCTAGGAAATTGTGTCACTGTTCAGATGTCAAACAGTAGCAATAAATATACAGTAATCTTCCTTGAGAATCGTGTCAGTAGGTACAATACGACCTATACATATTTATTCCTTGAAAACTATGCCTCCCTCTTACTTTACGAACTGTCCTTTCTCTGTACGGACTATTCTTTCTCTCTTGTTGTACAGACTGTTATGATGTCATTGTCTTGGGAACTGTGTACTCTAATTTAATTTGGAAACTTTTCTCCATAAATATGACCTCTCTCTATTTTATCTTGTGTCTTCTCCGTGTCTCTTTCTTATTTCCCAAACATGTATATGTACTCTCTCTTTTCCTAAGAAAACCTAGCTTACATAACCAACTCAATCTAATGGCTATCATAAGTCAAATCTGAGGGCTCACGTTTAATGCTCTTCATTAATTACAAAGTAAGTAATACATGCACATTAAACACTTTGGGGTCCCACAACTTAAAATTAATTTAAGTTATAAAGTACATTCACTTTATCAAAGAACTTTATTTAAAAAGTCACTTTATAATTAAAACATGTCTAGGAAACATGACTTTATGCCCCCCCCCCCATGACAAAACACAAAAACATGAATGAGGATATCCCTTGTTAAATTTCAACACTCCCTCTTAATGAGGGAGGTCATTCTAACATTTCCACTTCTAGGACCATTCCTTGACTCCAAGCTATCTACAACGATTTCTCCCTCTAAACATGAATGCTACCTCTAAACTCGTCTGGTGGAATTGTGCCTTTTATTGATGCTTCGAGAAATCTTGTTTCGTCTCTGGGCATTTTCTGACTAGCTTAACTCATACCAGTTTATCTTTCTTCTAGTACTAGATCCCTGAATTGAGGACTGACATTTGGGTGCACCTTGAGTCCTTTGAGCCTCTTTCTCCCCCTCTGAGTCAGATATCCAACCTGACTGACATCCTACAGGTTGGCCAAGAACTTTCTATACTTTGCCTCTCTGTTCTCCAATCAGAATTGTCCTGATGGGAACCTCATCTTCTCCATGAATATGAACATAAACGCATTTGAAAGTGATTACATATCCACCATCCTCTAGAGTTGAGACTGAGAGGAGATTAAGTCTCATCCTTGGTACAAACAATACCCCTTCTACTTCCAGGGTATCTCTGAAGTCCTACAAAAACTTGACAATTCTGACTCCTCTGATATGGTGAGTCCCATTCACGACATGATCGGGACCAATCTTAGATATGAACATAAATGAGTCCATCATTCTTGTCATATCACTGGTGGCCCGACTGTCTACTATCCAAGTCTTGTCAAACTCAAAGTTGTTGTTGTTGCCACTAGAAATAATAGACATAAGAGAAAACTCTTTCTCAAACTTCTCACTAAATTCATTTACCTTTGCAGAGGCTATTACATGTTTCCCCTTCCTTTTGGGACAATGTGTTGCATAGTGGCCATATTCATTGCATGCAAAACAATGAACTTTGATGATGTCAATCCTGGAACCCTTCTTACTTTTTCCCTTTCCCTTTAACAGAAGAGTAATGTTCTCCTCAACATCCCCCTCTCCTCCCTTCTCTCCATTCATATAGAACTCCTCCTGAGTGAAATCATCCCAATGTTTGCACCAATATGGATGTTTTTCACGTCCCACAATGCATTTCACAAAGACTTCCCAATCCTTGGTAAGACCTTTCAAGGCTATCCTCACAAAATCTGAATCTGAGATGAGTTCCCCCACATTTTCTAGCTCAACCTTAACTTGTGCCAACCAGGTAAGATATGGAACCACACTCTCACCCTTGGTCATATTGATTGAATTCAGTTTATCTTTGAGTGCCATATGATATTTTTCATTCTTAGCCTCGTATATATTTTTCAGTGCCTGCCACATTTCTTTAGTTGTCTTCTTTTCAGCCATGTGTGGGATGAGTGGTTCCTTTACTCCATCCAAAATGAGTCTCTGGGCTTGGGCCTCTTTGAATTCATGTATAGTGAAGGAAATAGGATCGTTGGAGGGAGGAACTACAATAGTAGTGAAAAGATCCCACAGTTTGTTTTATTTAAATATAGTTGGCATTCTAACCTTCCATTGCAAATAGTTAGAAATGAAATCTAACTTGTCCTTAAGTCTGATGGAAGAAACCATATTCAAACAACTATTCCCCTTTTTCTTTGCCCAAATCTGAAATCAAATTCTACATAATGCACTTCTTACAGAGTCCTAGCTCTGATTCAATGAATATTTTTAATGACAAAATCAGAAATATCTCATTCACACATTTTGTTAAACACTTGACTAACCTAAGATTTTAGTATTTAATAAATGCCTTTAAAACATAAAGCATCTGAAAGCTAAAATACTTAAGTCAAGAAAATAATTGATCCATACTCTGGTAATGCAACAAGTGCACAAGTGATTTTTGGTCCAATGACCAAGGAAAAACCCCCACCGTGGGGAAAAACCCTAGAGAGATTATTTCTATTATTTAAGAGAAAATCTGAAATTTGTTTACAACCCAGAAATTTAATGATTCCAACTCAAAAAAAATCAAAAATACAAATCACTTATCTCTGCGATGAAACAAATCTTCTAAACTCCCCACACATGCCACAAACTGTTGTTAATGTTTAAGCTATTATTATACTTATTTGCATTTCAATAGATAACAATAGCATAATACAAGATCACTGAGAAATACACAATCACAAGAGACACAATATTTATCCTGGGAAACCCTCTAGGGGAAGAAAACCTAGCAAAACTTCCTTATTATAGATAGCCAATATAATTCCAAGAGATAGCTCAAACTAAAACAAAAGATCCTCTCCCAAAGATGCGCCACTCTCTCTCCTTCTTCTCTAACTACAGTTCAGAAACTTGTCTCTCAAATGAGAAAGTGAGTTGTTCTGTCTAAGTGAGGCGCTAGCCTCCTTATTTATACAAGACTGGCACGTGTGAAGTGTCTCTTCACTGGCAGGGCCGACTTCTCCAACTAGGTGGTTATAACCACCTTTATTATATTTCAGGGCCTCTTTAATATCTTCTGGGGTCGACTTCTTATTCTGCCTATTACAATTATCTTTTGACAAATCCGCAAAAGGGGATTTGGTCCTTTATAATAATCGACATGATCAATCCACAATGGGGATTGTTCCAATGAATAATATATCAAATAATAATAAGAATACACTTTGAAGTTACATTATTTTAACACTCCCCCTTAACAAGAAGGGTATTCTTTAGCAACATCATGTGAGAGAGAGAGGCCTTTATCATCAACAACATGAAGTGGGTGAGAGGAAAACATCATCAATATCATCTTGGAACACTGACTGGCATATCTATAAATCGTCGGAAGTTTTCTTCATCGGTAGCATCGTCATTCTCAAAGGAATGCAATCATCATTTGCATAAATATGTATTGTTGTAAAACTGATACATCATCATCATCATCACAACACGAGTCTGACTCATCATAATAATACTAGACTGGATTTTCGTCACAGTTATCCAGCCAAAAGCACAATTCTAGTCTCATCTCATCGTCTTGCTTTACGTCACAGTTGTCAAGATGGAAGCAATATTCTTGTCCTGCTTTATGTCACAACCATCAGGTCGGAAGCAGGATACTATACTGGCTTTACGTCACATCTATCCAAACGGAAGCACAGTACTAGTCACATCATATCATCTTGCTTTACGTCACAACCATCAGGTCGGAATAAATGTACTAGTCCTGCTTTACATCACAACCATCAGGTCGGAAGCAGGATACTAGACTGGCTTTATGTCACAACTATCCAACCAGAAGCACAGTGCTAGTCACATCATATCATCTTTCTTTACGTCACAACCATCAGGTCAGAAGCAAGGTACTCGTCCTTCTTTACGTCACAACCATCAGGTCAGAAGCAGGATACTAGACTGGCTTTACGTCACAGCTATCCAACTAGAAGGTCAATGCTAGTCACATCAAATCATCTTTCTTTATGTCACAACCATCCAGTCAAAATCAAGAGATGTCTCATCACAACAACTACTGCCCCTTTCGAGGAAGGTCCTTTCGGACTATACCAAGCTTATCTGGAAAGTTCTCAAACTTTATATGAGATAGAGGCTTGGTCAATACATCAAAAACCTATTCATTTGTGCTAATGTACTGGAGCTTTAAGGCTCCTCTCTGCACCATGTCACGGATGTAATGATATCGTATCTCTATGTGCTTCGACCTGTTGTGGAATACATGATTCTTTGTCATCTTTATGCAGCTCTGGTTGTCATATAGGATCATGGTTTCTTGCATCTATAGGTCAAATAGATCAGTCAGCAACTTTCGAAACCATATAGGTTCACAGCTGGCGCAACATGCAACAATGTATTATGCTTTCGCTGTGCTGAGAGAAATGATGGATTGCTTCCTACTCTTGCATGAGATCATAGCTGATCCCAAACTGAAACAACATCCTTAAGTGATTTTCCTATCAGAAACACTTCCTGCCCAATCTGCATCAGTATATCCACTGAATGTGAAATTATGATCTCCATCATAGCTGAGACCACAATCTATTGTACCTTTAAGGTACCTCATCACATGTTTTGCAACCACTAGGTGAACATGTCTGGGTTTTACTAGAAATTGACTCAAGGTGTTCACGGAAAAAAAAATGTCTGGTCTGGTGTTCGTCAGGTACAACAATGATCCAATAATCTGTATGTATAGTCTGGCATCAATCAACTCTCACGAAGTGTGAACCAACAACTTCAGCTTTACTTTCATGGGTGCATTCATGGACTTGCACTCCAGCATGTCGAATCTCTTCAGGATTTTGACTGTATACTTCCCTTGGTTAAGGAAGATCCTCTCAAGACTCTTCCATACCTCAAGACCTAAGATGTAACACCCCACCTAAATAAGGACAACTACTCTATCAACAGGTGAGAAATTTTTTATTTTTTTACTGTGTGTGTGCGCGTAGAAGGAACAACCCCCTCGACTCTACGTCAACACTCGAACCAACAAGGCGCAAGTAGGACGAACTCAACCAGACGACCGGACATATCAGGCGACAATGAGAAGCAAACGCCCCGAACAGGAGGCGGGCAACTATTGGCGATAGGCAGGGACAGACACCAGGGGTTAGGCACAGTACTGTCACCGAATCGAAAGAATCCGTCAGTAGAGTCGCAGTAGTGGGACTGTGCCTTTAAACAGCCCGAGACTACTGATACGACTCAGAAGGTGTCGCAAGAGTGGAACTGTGCCTTTAAACAGCCCGAGACTCTTGATACGGCACCAGATTCCTTCACCGGATTACGCACAGACAAACATACTAAGCTGCAAGAGGAGTCTATATCCCGCCCGACACAGACCGAC
>ML785142.1:30590-84741 GCA_009831015.1 Picea engelmannii
TTTTTGTCGAATGCAATAAACCCAAGTTTTTCTAGTTGCATCATCAATAAAAGTAACATAATAATTAGAGCCACCAAGAGATGATACCTGAGATGGTCCCCATACATCTGTATGCACAAGCTCTAACCTTTCATTCTTCTTTTATTTTCTGACTCTGAGAAATCCGACTCTCTTTTGCTTTCCATAAACACAATGCTCACAGAAGTCCAAATCAATTTGTTAAAGATATGGCAACAAATTTCTTTTGTGAAGTATCTGCATACCCTTCTCACTCATGTGTCCAAGCCTATGATGCCATAGTGTTGTATCCACTTTTGTAGAAGCTAAAGAGATAGAAGAGTTAGTATTACCAGTACATAAATACACTGTACCTACCTTCTCTCCTTTCGTTATCATCAATGATCCTTTGATGACCTTCCACGTCTTATCTGTAAATATGGATATACAACCTTCACTTTTCAACTGCCCTATTGAAATTAGATTTTTCCTTAAATCTGGAACATGTCTTACCTCTTTCAATAACCATTGGTTTCCATTTCGTTGCTTTATTTTTACCTTTCCCATTCCAACAATTTTGCATGGTGCATCATCACCCAAATGAACCTGTCCAAAATCACCTTGAACAAAATCTAGAAAATGTTTCCTATGGGGTGTGGCATGAAATGAAGCTTCTGAATCTACTACCCAAGACTTAGAAATATTATCTACAGAAAGAATCAAAGCATCTTGTAACACATCACCTGTTACATTTGCTTCCTGATTTCTCTCATGTTGTCCATCTCTTTGTTTCTTTGGAGCTCTGCAATATTTCTTCAGATGTCATTTCTTCCCACAATTCCAACACTCTATCTTTCCAAGTCTGGATTTGGATCTGCCCTTCCTAGAATTCCCGCAGTTCCCTGAGCCCTTTCCTCTATCCTTTTGTCTTCTCCTATTCTCCATGTTCAATGCATTACCTGATGTCTCACCTGTGATTTTCCGTCTCATTTCCTCACTAAGGATAACACCAACAACATCATAAAATTTTAAAGTATTTGAACTAGAGACAGAGTTACTTATAGCCATGACCAAGATGTTCCAGCTTTCTTGCAATGAGCATAAGATTAGAAGAGCCCTGACCTCATCATCAAAGTCCACTTTTATATAACTTAGTTGATTAGTAACTGTATTAAATTCATTTAAATGATATGCAGCAGACCCACCTTGGGACATCTTCGTATTAAATAATCTCTTCATTAGAAATACCTTATTGGACACTGAGGTTTTTTCATACAATTTGGCCAATGCGTCCATCAAACCCTTCGTTGTCTTTTCTTTGCAAATATTGAAAGCCATCGACGCTGCTAGGCTCAGCCGTATCGTTCCTAGAGCCTTTTTGTCAAGAATCTCCCATTCTTCGTCCTTCATGGCCGTCGACTTCTTTGTTACTCCGCCCAATGGTAGGAATAGATCCTTCTGATATAAATAATCTTCCATCTGCATCTTCCATAACTGGTAGTTTTGGTCGTTAAATTTCTCGACCCCAAACTTTCCATCTTCCAACATTGCTCCCACTCGAACCAGGAACCCTCTTTTCCTGCGAGTTATCTTTAACTCTGATACTAGTTGTTATAAAAACAGGACCGTGGAGCAATAAAATAAAACAAATGCAGAAACAAAACAAAGAAGATACACAATACAATAGAGACACAGATTTATGTGGTTCACCCAATGTGGGCTACGTCCACCAGAGAAATTGTCAGGTCCTTCCTTTATTATTATCCAGCATATGAAGGGATACAACCTACAACAAACCTGTTGTAACTTCATCTTCTTTTTCTCACAGTCTCCTATCTTAGAATACAAATATTCACAATCAACCATAGTCGCAATACATTTCCCTCATAAAAGAGGGTTGCCTTCTAGGGCAAAAACCCCTAACAT
This sequence comes from Picea engelmannii, assembly GCA_009831015.1. Taxonomy (NCBI): domain Eukaryota; kingdom Viridiplantae; phylum Streptophyta; class Pinopsida; order Pinales; family Pinaceae; genus Picea; species Picea engelmannii. Next base: position 32,514 of record ML785142.1, read on the forward strand.
AATATTTACCATTAGATTTGCGACCTTATAATGAACGGTTCAGATTTACAATGAAATTACAATATACATTTACAAGGCAATTTTTCCTTTGGGGGCTTCGCCCCCGAACCCCTGTTGGGGGCCCGCTTGCCCCCAGACCCCCCAGCTGGGGGGATAGCCCCCCCGGACCCCGTAGAGGGGGTACCCCCCCTCTGCACTCCCCCACGTGGAAGAGTGTACATACTTCTGGGGTGTAAATACTTCATGGGGTATAAACACGACTGAAAGAAAGGACCTCTAAATCAGGAAGATAATCAGGCTCCACAACCAACAAGAATCACATTCTTCCATCTATGGGGGGCACTTCGACATCCAAAAGACTCTCTTGTATCTAAATAAACATTTATATAGGCCTTGTATGTCCCAACAATTTATTGACTTTGTGAGGAGTAGTGCCTTATGTTGCAATAATAAGCTGCCAATCACAAGCTTGAATTGTACCAACCATGTCCAATTCCTACATGTCCTTGGGATAATGTTTCTATGGATTTCATTTCAATCTTTCTATGTACCCTCCAAAAACATGGTTGTGTTTTTTTTTGTAGTGTGTCATTTTTCAAGTATGGCCTTACTCAAGCCCCATAACAAGCACATTACTACACATCACACAACACACTTGTTTTTGCACCATGATGGGACAACTTTTGGCCTTGCTCGCACTATCACTTATGATAGGGATTATTTTTCTTGGTTATTTTTCTAAGGTTATTTGGAAGATAATTGAGTGAAAATTGCAATTCTCTATTGCTTTCCACCCCCAAATTGATGGCCTCGGTTGCACCTAGCTCCAATTCTTCACGCAACCTTTTTCAAGAATAGCAAGTGGGATAAGGCATTACACATAGTACAACATTGTTACACTAGAGAAGTGTATGGTGTCATGAGATATTCTCCTTTTGAAGTGTGTTATGGGTACTAGCCAACCACACATGTTGAGTTCCCATGCACCTTATCCATGCTTACTTCATAGCCATGACTCAATGCCCAGATACATGCCACTAATTGAGTATTCATTTAGTAGTTAATGTCTCCAAACACAATTTATATGAGATTTCTTAGCTAGATGAAGACATTCTCATGTCTTAGCGGTGGACAACAATTCAAATTTCTAACCCTAACTAGACAATAATACTTTCCATGAGGTGCACCACTAATCCACTAATTCTCTCATTATCACTAGGCCATAAATGATAATCTACCTCTCATGAAAGCTAAATGGTTTTTGGAAGATGAATTTTCTACTAATTTCCCTCATCTTATTTTACAAGGATATTTATATCTTGGAGATGATATAGATTATGAAACAAGGAGACATAGGGAAATAGTAAATGTTTTTTGGAAGATGAATTTTCTACTAATTTCCCTCATCTTATTTCACAAGTAAGGATATTTGTGTCTTCAAACAAAAGAGGAGATGATATAGATTATGAAACAAGGAGACATAGGGAAATAGTAATGTTCTAGAATAATAATGCATTTAATTAGTTAGCTTTATTATTAAAATAAAGAGAATGACATGGACAAAATTAATTGTTCCATTTTCAATCTCTGTATTAAAAAAAAAGATTGTTATTATAAAAAAGTGGTTTTTGAAATTAATAAAATATTCCTTTCTACAATATTTCCTTTATTACCATATCATTATAATTTATTTTCATGTTTCTTTATTGCTGAAGCGTAATGTTTAATACTTAATATCACCTATTTAGAGAAATTTATGAAGGAAAAGAACATGCAAAAATCTCTTGAAGTAAATTTTCTAAAAGAAAAGATTGTTTGGAATGATTATTCAGGAAGAATACATATGGATAACTAAAGCAAAAGAAAATATCTAAATGTCTGGTAACATATGCTACATTTCTTTTTATAATAAAGAAATCATTATCATAAGCACATAAGCACTTGTTTCTTGACAAGACACAAAAGAAATCTTAGCTTCTACAAAAGTCATAAGCCTTTTATATTACGATGAATATAAAGTACTCATAAGCCTTTACCTCTGTGTTCTGAAGCGATGTTGTTCATGAATTTTTGGTTGTTTATGTGCGTATCCGGTACTTTGAAAATATTGTGGCCACACTTCTCGCAAAATAAAATAAATTTTATCAATTTAGGAGTGTCAGACTAAACATCGAGATATAAATTCTTCCTTCGATTGCATCTAAAGGTACAAATTGCAATTTATCATTGCCCAGGCTGAAAATATATTTTCAAGGAAAAATAACACATCAAGGATACCCATTCGTCTCTTTTCGAAATAAATTAAAACAACAATATTCATGCTAGTAGCAAGGGAAGGAAAACTTTCATGTAAAACATTTTTAATAAAATATACATATAAAGGTAAGATGAAAATAAAATTGAAGAACTAAAAAGGGGCGATATATTTGTTGAACCTTAGCCTTTTGAATTTATGTGCAGCCTTCCAGCAGAAACATAAACTGAAATAAATCTAATGGCAGAAAATAAGAGACAACAACAATCATAAGAGAACATAATGATTTAATCTTATTGTTCAAGGGAGAATTATCACAGTCAAACTCGGGCTTACAACCATCTCTCACACACATACAATCTGTCTTTATGGGTTTACATTAATCTTTTGTATCTCTCCCACAGTTACAATTAATGTGCACCTAACCATATTCTATTTTTAGCTTATTTGTTCAACTAAAAACTAGAATAATAGGAGCCAAAAAATCTTTCCAAATCTGTGGGAAATTGGTTGACATAGTTTCAAAAATCTCCATCTTGACAACAATTTACCTAAATATCATGCCCAAATTTATTCATCACCTTTCCTATAAGAAATGAGAATCCAAACACCAACAAGAATCCAAACACCAACGCAACTTCTCTAATAATATTAGTTTCGTGAATATGCTTGCCCAATTTTCTTATGTATTGACCTTTTCCAGAGCCACTCCACATTCATCAATAACATGTCTTACAAAATGGTATTTAATAGGAATATGATTTGTCTTAATGTGATAAGATGGATTTTTAGCCAAATGAATAACACTTTGATTATCACATAATAGTTTCACCTTGTCTTGCATCCTTCAAAACTCACCCAACAAATCTTTTAACCAAATTGCCTCCTTGCAAGCATGTGAGGCAGCCATATATTATTCCTCAGTAGTGGATAAAGAAAATATGTTTTGAAGATGCAAGAGTAAATACATATCCTGAAGTGGATCTTCTTTTTTTCAAGTCACCTGCAAAATCTGAATCCACATAACCATAGACTAAATAACTACAACCATTATAGGTGATACAATAATTGTTTGTGCCCCTAAGATACCAAAGAATCCATTTCACAGCTTCTGAATGCTCTTTACATGGATTTTCCATGTATCTACTGACAACACCAACTGCATGTGAAATTTCTGGCCTAGAACTTACCATCGCATACATCAAACTTCCTACTTCATTCACAAGACATATATTATTTTTCTTCATGATTACTAGGACATAAACTTGAAGAAAGATTGAAATGGGAAGCCAAATGTATTTTTACTAGTTTCACATTATTCATGCGGAATTTTATAAGTATTTTCTCCGCATACTTTTGTTGTGATAACCACAACTTACCATTTTTCATGTCTCTATGTATCTCCATGCCCAAAATTTGTTTTGATACTCCTAGATCCTTCATATCAAATGTCCTAGACAACCGAGTCTTTAATCTATTGATTTTAATCATGTGTTTTCTTGATAAAAACATATTGTCAACATATAACACCAAAATAATGAATAAGTCATTTTCAAACTTTTTAAAGTAAATACAATGATCGTATTCACTTCTTGTAAAATTTTGGCTCACCATGAAGGAATCAAACTTCTTGTACCATTTCCTGGGAGGTTGGGTTGTCTTAGCCCATACAATGACTTCTTAAGTTTGCAAACAAACCTTTTATTGTGATCTTGAACAGACCCTTTTGGTTGTTCCATATATATTTCCTCGTCCAGATCTCCATGTAAAAATGTTGTTTTAATATCTAGTTGCTCTAACTCAAGATCAAGTAAAGAAACTAGTTCTAACATAACAGGAATTGAAACAAGCTTAACAATTGGTGTAAAAATTTCATGGAAATCAATACCTTCCTTTTGAGAATACGCTTTTGCTACCAATCTTGATTTGTACCTTTCAAATGTATCATCAACACACTTTTTTAGTTTGTAGACCCACTTGCAATAAAAAACTTTTCCTTCCTTCGAGAGTTCTACCAGGTCCCATGTTTTTTTCCTCTCTAAGGAATCCATTTATTCTTTCATAGCTTATTTCCATTCAGGACTTCCAAATACCTTCATTGCTTCCTAATAACAACTAAGCTCCCCATATCTAGAAATCAAAGCTACAGATGAAACATAATTGTCATACCTTTCCTAACCCATGTAGATCTCCTTAGAAATGGTTGAGACATATCCAAATTTTCCTGGATATTTTCTGCATCTTCATCTTCTTCCTCTTGAACTTTTTCATGCTCCTTCTTTCCTAAATATGGTTGAGTCTCCCACTAAATTTGTTGAGTTTTTGTTACATTTTCTTATCTCTTTTAACATCTACCACATCTCATTTTATAAGTGAGGATTCATCAAATACTACATCTCTACTTATGATGAGTTTGTGGAAAGTAGGATCCCACAATCTATATCCCTTAACTCCATCACCATAGAAAAAAAATACATATTTCTTTAATCTAGGATCTAACTTAGAACGTTGATCTTTAGAAATAATAGAATAAGCATCACAACCAAATATTTTTAGATTTGAATAATCACACGAATGACATGTCCATCCCTCTTTAAGAATCTTATATTTTATTGTAGTTGATGGTGACGGATTTACTAGATAACATGTTGTAAGAATTGTTTCCACCCACAATTGTTGTTGCAACTTGGAATTATTGTGCATGTTCCTTGCTCTCTCTAGAAGAGTCTTGTTCATGCATTCAACAACACCATTTTTCTGAGGAGTATAAACCATGGTTTTATGTCTTTTGATCCTAGCTTCCTTCCCATAATTTTCAAATTCCTTAGATGTAAACTCAGCTCCACTATTTGTTCTTAAACATTTTATTGACCTACCAGTGCTCTTTTAAACCAAGGATCTAAATTGCTTAAAAGAATTAAAGACATCAACTTTTATTTTAAGCAAATAGATCCACACCTTTATAGAGTAATCATCTATAAATGTTACAAAATATGACGATCCTCCAAAAGAAACTGTGGGGGGTGGTCCCCAAACGTCTGAATGGATAAAATCAAGGATACCTTTACTTATATGTCTTCATGTTTTAAACTTTTGTCTACATTGTCTTACAAAAACACAATGCTTGCATAAATTCAAATTCATAGATTTTAAGCTTGGAAGTAACATACGATCTACCAATACCTTAAGCCCTTTCTTACCGACATATGACCCAAATGTTGATGCCATAAATGATTAGAGTCACTTTCACCTTCAGATACTATCGCTTCTTTATTTGATTCAGTTCTTACCTCTAGCTAATAAAGATACCCGATCCTTTATCCTTATATTGTAGGAAAATCCCCCTGTGGACAGGTGGATCTTCTCTAAGATTATAGACCCCTAATACTGAGACAGAAAGATGAAAATGGACACTAAAATTCCTTTAAATATAGTTAATATAATCAAAAGAAAGAGAGGGAGAAGGTATGATGTACCTTGTTTTGAATCTTGTCCTCTCTTTATGCAATCTGAACTTGATCTCCAAGCTCCTTATCACGACACAGTACCTACAATGCAATGGACACCGAAGAAAAAAAAAAGACTTCCTCATCTACCAAGATTAGTTTAAATCAAATTCATCCATAATAGACAAGAATATCTAAAGATGCATAAACTAGAAGGAAATAGGTCAAGCATATATTAATGATAACTTTAAAGATATACTTACAATCTGTAGATGAAGTTGTAGAAACCTCTCCAAGTACTCCTCGTCAATTCCTTGCAATATGCTCCCAAGATCATAGGTTTTATATCCAAAAGATTTCTCCCAAGATCATAAGTTTGATACCTCAAATCTTCCTCCTCTTCTCCATGGAAATCCCTCATTATATAGGATTTGGAGGCTTAACCACCATGGAGAGGATCACTCATCAGATCCACTAAAATGGGATCTCAAAGATATTTAGGGAGAAAATATATCTTAAGGATTTTAGGGAGGAAATATCTCTCAAGGATTTTAAGGAGGAAATATTTCAACCATCCATGTGATCGTCAACCTCCCCTAAAAAATAGGAAACCAAATGTGAGGTGGATTCTCACACTAAATTAATTTATTTTTCATGAGTATTAATAATAATTCATGTGCACATAGTATTTTGACCTTCATAGAATATATTTATCCTCCACACTGACTAGGGATTGTGACATATGTTATTTCATGGTGTCGAGGTGTATGCACCACTTAGCAAGGTGCATATGACACTTTTAAAACACTTGCGACACTTGGGGCGAGGTACCTAGGTGTGGAAATTTGATGTGTAACACCTTCATAACTACTAAGATGCCTTTGAACACCTTCAATAATCCATCTTGAATTGTACATTTTTAACCACCAGAATCTATAAATTCCTAATATATTAGGTTATTTCTAAGTTCAGGTACATGCCTCACATATTTTAACATTCTTATAGTACCATCATACATTTTAACCCTCATATTACTAATCCCAACAATTTTATAAGAAATATCATTTCCCATAAAAAAAAAACACCATCATGTATATATTGGTAAGTTGAGAATGGATTTATATGAAGACACATATGATTGGATGCACCAGGGTCTAAAAAACAATGTTGATAATGTTGTTAAATATTACAAATATATAAAACCTCATATGCCATACCTGAACTTGTTTCAGATGAATTTGCTTCCTTTGTGGAGTTCTCTTTGGATGTTGCTTGTCTTTTCTAAGAATCCTTCTTGAGATACCCTGATTTTCCACAATACCAACATTTTATCTTACCCTTCTTTCCTTTTGACTTAGATCTTTATGTACCTCTCCGGTTCTTCTATTTTAATTTAGATCAACCTATAACCACCATTGATTATGATGTTAAGGCTTCTTGAGTAGATATTCTCCTCATCTCCTTAGTCAATAGATCTCCCACAAAAATATAATAATCAATAGTGTTTGTTGTGTTAAAACACATAGATGTGACTAAATTATCCCAAGATTCAAGTAATGAACACAATAGCGTGACTCCTTTGGCCTCATCATTGTATTTTTCTTCAATACTAGGTAATTCACAAGTTAGAGTGTTGAAAACATTTAAATGATTGAAAAAAATTGTACCTTCTTGCATTCGTAGGCTATACAACTTCCTCTTGAGATAGATTCTTTTCGTCAAGGATTTCATCATAAAAGTACTTTCCATGTTGCTCCATAAGCATGTTGTTGTTTCCTCTCCAACGATATTGAATAGAATGCCATCTTCCAGACACAGATAAATGGTACTGAAAGCTCCTACATCTAGATGTTCCCAGTCCTTGTTCAACATATCCGTGTGTTTATTTGACCTTCCCACCAATGTCTTTTTCAATCCTTGTTGCGCAAGAATATCCCGCATCTTGAGCTTCCATAACTAAAAGTTTATTTTTCCGTTGAATTTCTCCACCTCAAACTTTGAACTCTAAACTTTTTCCAGTAGCACAAACCGCCCAAAAGCTACATCTTATAACACTAATATCTTTAAATATGGAGGAATAATATTATATTTCAAAGTGGAACCAAAGAATATATGGTTCAAAGTTTAACCAAAAAAGGTTTAATAAGAGGATATTTAATATATAATTTAAAACGACATATTAACATTGAACAATGGGGTATTAGGGCGATGGAACAAGAAGGATCAGGCTAGGGTTTGAAGGAAAGTGTAGCTGGTTAGGGTAAAAAGTAAGGAAGCAAGGTTGGTAGGTTCAATGGGGGTGGAGTATTTGGATGCGGTAGTAGAAGCGACCAAAGAAAAGGAGACAAAAAAATTGTTCAAGCACATGGTAGTAGGAGGTAGCAGCAAGCCACCAAACAAAGCCCCTAGGGAAGAATCAGAGGGAACCAAACAAAAATCTAACCAATCTGCAGATGTAGAAGGTACGAGAAAACCAACTGACAATAAATTAAAGAATGGGTGTATGTATAAGGCAGTGGAGAACCTGAGGTATGAGGTCACCTCCCCATTGATAGGAGACTACATCCAATATATGACAGACCACGCTCTCATTGATAAATTCATGGGAATATGGCCCACAGAAAAAGCGCTTTTGGTCTATATCAAATCAAAATGGAAATTTAAAGGAGAAACAAGCTTAAAGCTCAGATCCAAAGGTTTTTTCAATATAGTTTTCACCTGCTCCGAGGACATGAATCTAATCTTCGATGAGGGGCCGTACTTATTTAAATCAGAGGGGATACATCTCAGGTATTGGTTAGAACATTTCTCTCTGAAAAAGGAGTACTTCACTACATCCCCTATCTAGATCAGACTATACTCCTTACCCCACGAGTTCCAACACCTAGAAACTTTGGCAGGAATCGGAGACACGCTAGGTTCCTTTGTCAAAATCTCAAAAATAACTAAAGCGGATAAATACACATCGTATGCAAGAATTTATGTTATATGAACGTGACATCTGCCCTACCAGAATCAATCGCTATTTCATTCCATGATAATGATTGGGTTCATCTCATAGACTATGAGCACATCCCATTCCATTGTCGGAAATGTCATGAACATGGACACTTATTTCGGGATTACCCCTAGAAGAAATCTTTGAGAAACAACAAAGGTAAGGAGGAGAAGGACATGGATGGATTTGTAAAAACCCCTAACAAAATAAAGGTGGGGTGGCGAGGCAAAAAAACCCTGGGGGAAGGAACCAGATAAGACGCAAACAACTTCCAGATCTTAGCAGAGCAAGGAGAGAAGGAAGCCAACCATTAAGGAGTGCAACCAGATATAAAAAATACATTCACAAGTGAAGAGAATATGGAGACAAAAGAGGAAGAAATATTGAAACTCTGCAAAATGGAGGAAAGAACAGAAAATGTAACATCTGAGAAGAAGTAAGTCCAAATGTAAATGAAAGGGGAAATCAAAATATTCTCTGGATGAACCAACGAAGGAATACCCGACCCAGGCCTCTTAATCGAAAGGGATGGAGGTGGACTTGTAGGCTCTAATAGAGGTTCATGGACAAAAAGAAGTCAATAACATGCAAGTAGGAAAATTGTTTCAGCTCCACAGAGAGTTGCTCAGGAAGAAAAGATAATATCCAACTACAGATAACCCCACCTCCTTGTTTGGAAATTTGGGAATAAAACTATGCCCTCTAAAGAACTCCACGAAATCATGCGGCGAGGAGAATAAAAAAAGGTCGAAAGACACATAATAAAGTCCCAGAGGAAACAGGGGATATTCTCATAGACTCCATCCAGGTAGTGGGACTACCAAACAAGTATTTCCTCCCTCAAATTAAAGTTAATTGTGAATATTCTTTCATGGAAATTCACGGTCTAAATGGTGTTTCAAAACACAAAATCCTAAGCATGTTGAAACAAGAAAATATGGACATAGTTATGTTGCAAAAAACTAAATGCAATAAGAAAATTATGGAATCTATAGCAAGGAGAATATGGAAAACTTACGAGTTCATATTATCTAAAACGGAGGGGGACTCTATAGGTATATAATTCCTATAGAACCTGAATAAAGTCAGTGTGGAGCTGATAAATCAGTTAAGGATGATAATAACCATATCCTACAAGTTAACATGGACTACGGATCAAGGAATAATCTGGCAGGTCTATGGCCTCGAAGCTCCGGGGGACAATAGGGAGTTCATAAGTGAGATTCAAGCGATAGGAACGAGCTTGAATGACCAGCCTTGGATCGTAGGGGGGAATTTCAACATGATAACCTCCCTGGAAGATAAGAAAGGAGGCATCAGACGTCTTATCCCATATGACCAAGTGTTAAAGGAACTCATTAACCAACTCTGGATAACAGACATAATCCCTTCAGATGGTATATCTACTTGGAGCAATAATAGGGGGATACATCACATAGCCGAAAGGATAGACAAATTGTTGGTCTCAAAACTCATGTTCAGAAAAAAGAAAGTGGTAAGAGGGGACATCAAAACTACCTATGGCTCGAATCATTGACCAATCTCACTAAGATGGATGGATGGGATTGAATCTAGCTCGAAGCCCTTTAGATTTGCAAAGGTCTAGCCCAAGAAGCCATAATTGATGCAAAAGGTGAAGGAATGATGGGGGGAACTCAAGAGGTATATGGAACAAAAATGTATCATATCCAGTAGAGGTTGAAACATATAAAAATGAGGATCAAGAAATGGAATCAATAGGTATTTGGGAATATCCAAGTGGCTAAAAGATATTTCAAGAGGAAGATGGAGTAAGTACAACAAGAAATAATTTAGGAAGGGATCAACCATGAGAGACAACAACTAGAAACGACCCGGGGAGAAGAATTGGACGAAAGGGAAAGACAAGAGGAAATCATGCTCCATCAAAAATACAGGATGCTCTGGATTCAAGAGGGAGAAAAGAATAGTAAATTCTTCCATAACTCTCTTATCCAATTCCACAACCAAAATTGGATTCATTCCCTGAAAACAAAATCAGGAGAGACAATTGAAAGGCATGAAGATATAGAGAAGCATGTCATGGATCATTTCATATTTCTTCTTTATGAGCCATCTCAAGACATAAAGGATTCCACATACATAATATTACACTCCATCCCAAAACAAGTCTCTGAAGATCACAATAGAAGTTTTATGAGGGAAGTGACCCTATCAAAGGTGGAAGAAATGACAAAGGAAATGTCGCAGGGTAAGGCCTCGGGGTCAGATCAATTCAAAGTTGATTTCTTTCAAACTTGTTGGAGCATTATTGAAAAAGACTTGTGGGAATCTGTGGAGGAAGCTATATCCTCTCGTTCAATTTTTCGATATTTCAATGCCACCTTTATCTCCCCGATCCCCAAGGAAAAGGAGGCCAACAATGCAGATAAGTATCGTCCCATTTCTTTATGCAAAGTTGTTTACAAAATTATAATGAAAATCATACAAAAATAATGAAACCCATCCTTCAAGAAATCATTTGACTTGAACAAGGGGGTTTCATTAAGGGGAGACAAATCTTGGATGGTATTGTAATTTCTCATGAAACCATCCACTCCTTGTAGTCCAAAAGAAAACTTAGGATGCTCCTTAAGCATGATTTATCCAAAGCCTATGATAGAATCAACTAGAACTTCCTAAAATCCATGTTGGGAGCCTTTAGCTTCGACCCCTCCTGGATATATTGGATCATATCCCTTTATTCCATGGATTTATTTTCTATCCTGGTAAATGGATCCCCCTCTCCAACATTTAATGCCTCCTGGGGTCTAAGATAGGGAGATCCTCTTCCTCCGTACCTCTTTATTATTCTAGCAGAAGGTCTAGGTAGATTCTTGCAACACTCTTAGAGATAATGTCTCTTGAAAGGGATGGAAATTGCCCCTCGCATAGATCCACTAACTCACCTTAAATTTGTCGATGACACCCTCCTACTCAGAAAGTGTACGGTTTAGGAATCCAAAGCACTAAATAAAGACCTAGATATCTTCCTCTCGGCCATAGGAATGCAACTCAACCTGTAAAAATCCCATATATTTTTCTTTAACACCTCATCCATCTTATAGAGGAAAATTTCCAAAATCATGGGGCTCCAAATATTCTTTCTTCCTTCGTGCTACTTAGGGGCTCTGCTTCTGGATAAAGCATAAAAAAACTTTGGGTGGCAAGACCTTCTAACTAAACTAGAAACTCGACGAAACTTTTGGAATCACAAATTCCTCATCTTGCCTAGAATAATCCTTCTTATTAAGTCAGTGCTTATGGAAATGTCGATTTAGTTGTTCTTTGTGTTGGAAACGCCTAAGTACATCTGCGAAAAAATTTGAGCTTTACATAGAAACTTCGTATGTGGAGACTTGAAAAGAGAAAGAAAATGGGCCCTTGTGGCATGGGATAAATTGTGTATTCCAAAGTCTCAAGGGGGTTTAGGGTTGAAATATCCCCAAAAGTTGAGCTAGGCCTTCGTTGAAAAAATATTTTGGAGGTGGATCAAAAACCCAACAGTGCTTTGGGATTGAGTTTGGTAGGGGAAATATGATAATGACATACCCCCTCAAGACTGGATCTGGATGGAAGGAGAAAGATTGGGATCTCCAATCTGGAACTATTCCTGGAAAAATAGAGAGTTGGTCTAAACATAGAGCTTTTGGGAATTGCATGATGGCCAATCGACCCTTTTTTGGGAAGACACTTGGGAGAAAAGGTCGACCGTAAGTTCGGATGACTGAATCCAAACCATAAAATAAAAAATTCTAAGGGTTGAGAAAACGAAAGTTGCTCAATACTGGGAAGATCACCCACAACAAGGCTTGGGGGGTTTAAAATCTTGGATCCCACCAGAAACCTGGCCAATAGACTTGAACAATTCCCCTATGGAAGTTGTGAGGGGAGGAATGAAATATCAACCTCCCCCCCAACAGGAATGGCCCAGATATCATCAGAAGGGGGAAAATAGGAGATGGAAAATTCCATATAAAAGAATCCTACCAAGAATCTACGTTCCTAGATAATGAGGCCAAGAATCCATTATGGTCCAAGGTGTGGAATCCCTAGATATGGCCAAAAGTGGCCACCTTTCTTTAGCTAGTGGCGAACAAAAGATCTCTAACGTGGGAAAAAGTAATAAAGAGAGGGTTCGCAGGTCCGTCGATCTTCCTTCTTTGTAATAAGGAAAAAGAAAATCTCAACCATCTCCTCAACTAGTGTCGATTGGCTTTAGATATATGGGACAAAGGGGCTATCATATTTAGAAGATCATACAGGAATAGACAAGACATCTCAAAGAAAATTTCAGACTCGGAAACAAACCCATACCAGAATCCAATCCTAAACCACATAGGGAAGCTCTTTCATGGCCTCGTCCTTTGGAACGTCTACAAGACTAGGAACAAAATAATTTTCAGAGACTAGGCCCGATATGTCAACCTAATTTGGAAAGGGATCATAAACAAAATCTGGGAGACCATTTCCCAAATCCCCTAGAAACCAGAAGACCGCTCAATGATAGGAAATCAGGAATCCTTATTTTCCTTCTGGAACTTAGGAGAAGAGGCATTGCAAACCCCCACATCAACGCACAAAATTCAATGGAAATTCAGGGGTGAGAAATGGATGACCCCCCTGAAGGCTTCTTGAAACTAAATTTTGATGGGGCATTCAGAGGGAACCCAAGCCTGGGAGGGGCCGAAGGTATCTTTAGGAATGTCGAGGGAGAGATAATAAGCCTGTACACAATTCAGCTGGGACAGATAACCAACAATGGGGAAGAAATGAAGGGTTTATTGGGAGGACTGCAATGGGAAAAGCTTCAAGGATACACATCGATAATAGTGGAAGGGTATTCCAAAATGCTAGTTTTGTCCTTGGGAAAAATCATTAATGAAACCCCATCTGAAAAAATATCAAACCAATCGTGATTCTCAGTGGGACTTGCAGAGGTTACAATCTGAGGCACATCGGTGATCATCCCAAGCCACTTTAGGAGGGAGGGAAATGCGGTAGTAGTCTACCTCACAAATGTGGTGGTAGAGCAAGACCAGAGGGATTCCCAATGGAATTGGAGATACGTGGATACGAAATAATTGAAGGAAAACCTGACACAACTTAACCTTCTAGACACCCAAAGTCATGATAGGAAAACTGGTGTAGGAAAGGACTCGAGGGGGTTTTCAGGAATCCAAGTGTAACCATGACCAACACAGATTGTTGGACTTAAGTCTTTTTAACAAAATGTGGGAAGGGCCAGCACCCCACCTGCAATCATAGGAATTCAAGGGAGGAAGTTATGAAACAACGACATAACAACCAAATTTGGAGTGTGAGGACGATCGATGGGGAAAGATCGATTGAGCCATACCCAACCAGTCCACAAGACATTATGGGAAGAAGGGATCATCTCAGACCCCATAGGATTCAATGCAGTAGGGGAAATAATGGAAGGAAAGAAAGAAAGGATCGAGATGAATCAAGGAAGGATAACGATCTACATAACAAGAAGAGGAGACCATTCATTCCCTGGGCAGAGGAATTTCTCTATTGGAAACATTCTAAGTGGCAACATCAGAATCACCATTATGGTCAGAAACAACTATCATAGAGGAAGAAGTTCCATGGGGGGAGCCATAGCCCCGCGACTGGTCTTAGCCAGTTATCGAGGGAGAAAAACTTCCCCAAGAATTATTTAGGTAAGCTAAACCCAGAAGAGGCCCTATGGAACTCTGGTAAGATGGAAGTTGGGCACCGCAGATCCACGGTGGGAGAAACATTGACTACTTCGATGTCCACATCACAAAAATAAAGGAGATATGGAGGGAGTATCTCGCCAAGAGCCCCTCCAGTATTCAATGTCCGGGTAGCCAGGGTTCTTAGAGGAGCTAGAACAAGATACCAAAACATCTTCATAGTGGAGGAGAAGAATATAATGGGCATAGTTAAAGAGAAAGTCAGGAAGAAAAGGAAGAGTACAACAGATGATGAGATTATGGAGGAAGCAAAGGAATGGGTCCTTGACTCAGGGAAATCCCACACCATGGACACCAAGTTATTTAGACTGGTTGAGGTGTATTGGATGACGAAATCCATGGTAACCCAAGCCCTATCCCATAAACAAGCGGAGATGCAAGCCATCCGTCAGAAAATATGGGTATTGGAGGTGAAATTCAAACTATTTTGCAGAGAGAAATTTGTCATTAGATTCCAGGAAAGGACAAATACCTCCATGGGACTAATGATCCGGATTATTTTCGGCATGAAATGAGAGCGAAGATATAATAAAGAAATGTGCAGAGATATCACAGATATTCAATAATATAACATAAATGTATCAGAGATGCAACCATAAACACGAATATACAGTAATACACGATTTCTATTAATGAAAGAAATGTACAGAGACTGTAAAAATACAGAGTGAAAGACTCACTAGAATGGTGGCATCTTATCTCTAAGAAGAGATGTGACGGCTACTCGAATTCACAAGAAGATGATGGCAATGAGGCTATTAAGGCATTTTTACAATAAGTAGGAATGCAAAAATCCCTAGACATCCAAAAATGTAAGCCTAGGAGATGAAGTGCCAAAAGTCATGTGGGCCCCGTTTGGGTAAGTGAGTACATCAACTTCCCGGGGTCGTAACTTTTGCATGTGATCTCCATTTTAGGTGTGTGATAGCTCGTTGGAAAGGTATCGTCAGGGAGATTCATTTTTGGGGGCTCAATCATGCCTTTGGCTATCATTGAGAACATCAATCTTGAAAAACCTTCATTTGGGCCCTCAAAATGGCCCCGGAAGTTAAAACCTGCTAAAAATAGTAAATTGCCAAAATTGCCAGAAAATTGTTTTGAGCCATTTGGAAAAAGTGGGTGGCCATCGATATCCACCTAGATCAATCCTCCCTCCTTAGGAAGCAATGGTATCCATTGCGTTGAGTTCCCAGGGGAGAGGGAAAAACGTTTGTTGAATTTGCATCTTGATGAGCTGCTTGTCTTTCTGGAGACGTCTCACTACTCAGTTTGTGGAAATCTGTCACAACCATGTTGAGGTTGAGGCTATTCAACAATTCAAGATACATGAGAGGACGATGTGAATAAGGAATCCTTGCACTTTGTTTCATCCTTATCGACCTGCTTCTGTTGGATAAAAGGTGCTTGGGACAAGGCTGTAGTGGTTGCAGTGTCCTTCTGTTCTCCTTTTGAAGAGATTGTGAAGAAGTTGAATTTTGTAGTATGAGATACTACCTTGCGACACTTTTTAGGTGGAACAGTAGTTGGAACTACCTCTGGTATTCTGTAGAGATGACCCCCCAAAGTAACAATGACACTACGGGGTCGAGACTCATAAACAACATGGTGTCTCCACATATATGGTTGGCCCAAGAGAACATCACAGACATCCAGTGGGGCAACATCACATAATACCTCATCCTTGAAGGGTTGGATGTTGTATGACAATCGACACTGTTGGCTGACATGAATATCTCGTCCTTGCCGAAGCCACCCAATGTTGTATGGCTGCGGGTGTGGTGTTGTCGACAATCCCAACTATTTGATGACCTCTGCTGAGATGAGGTTTTTCTAGCTTCCTCTATCAGCAATAAAATGCAGCGGGGTCCCCTTCACCCACATCTGTGAATGAAAAAGGTGTTCCCCCTCTTTAGGATCTGTTGGTTCTTTTGGTTGAATTGTTGCGGTCACAACAATAGCAGTGGGATCTGCGTCAATGATCTGCCCTTTACTAGTATTTTCAGAATCAGATTCTAAATCAGGGTTCGGCTCCTTGTCTTTGATCTCGGCCACCAATGACTATTTTGAGCGACATTCATCGGTGTTGTGCCAGGGGGTTTTGTTGAAATCACACCATTTTTCGGTGTCCTTCTTTTTCTTCCCATGACCCTTCTTTTCCTATGTCATGGACTAGTTTTCGGGAGACTTTTTGTTAGGGTCATCTTTGTCATACTTTGGTTGTTGCGGATTTGCAGACCCGAATTCTCGTTTGTTCTGGTGCTTAAATTTCTGCTCAATTTTAACATCATATCGATAAGCAGCACCGAGTGATGAGATGTCCAGAAAATCCATTTCAGTTTTGATGTATCTGTGTAAAGCCCAACTGTATTTTAGAACCAAATGTCACTCGGAGTCTTTGATACCCATCTTGGTGTGAAAGGTATGGAAGGTATTGGTCAAGTCTGGAACTACTTGGCCCCTCTCTTATCACAGTGTGGTCCATCTCATGTACTGGTCCTCATAGTTGCCAACAGGGTAATACTATTCTTTTACCGCATCCACAAAAAAATTCCAAGTGGGATCGGCCCCATATATTCCAGACTCCTTTATGGAACTTTGCTCCCAGTAAGTTTCCCACCAATGTTTGACATGAGGGAGATATTTAAGGAGTGTGAAGGTGATCTTTTCTTTGTCGGAAAAATTGTGAACAGAGAAATAACCTTCTAGCAGAGTTAACCATTTTTCTAGGGCTTCTGCATCTATCTATCATTCAAATACAAGAATATCAAAATTAACTTGTACCTTGAAGGGCGAGGTGCCTCCAAAGTGGTCGCTTGATAAAGATGCGCCTGTTGCGATAGGCAGGCGTTGAAGGATGTGGGAAAAATTCTCCATCATTTCGTCCCTCTGTTGCGTGAGAGCTTGCTCAAGCAACAGATTGATAGGATCGTCTGCTTCGTCGTTTTTCTTTTCTTCCGCCATTGAGGGTTTCTTGGGTGTGCGAGAGCGATTTTCTTCAAGAGAGACAAGCTCGAGACCCAAATTGCTATACTTGGACCTCATTGGGGACATGCACTGAAAAAAAAAAAATCAAGAGCAGTCTGCTCTGATACCACTGATCCAGATTATTTTCGGCACGAAATGAGAGCGGAGATATAATAAAGAAATGCACAGAGATATCGCAGATATTCAATAATATAATAGAAATGTATCAGAGATGCAACTATAAACATGGATATACAGTAATACACAGTTTCTATTAATGAAAAAAATGTACAGAGACTGTAAAAATACAGAGTGAAAGACTCGCTAGAATGGTGGCAGCTTATTTCCGAGAAGAGATGTGACGGCTACTCGCATTCACAAGAAGATGATTACAATGAGTCTCTGCAGGCCTTTTTACAATAATCAATAATGCCAAAATCCCTAGACATCCAAAAACCTAACCCTAGGAGATGAAGCGCCAAAAGTCATGTGGGCCCCGTTTGGGTAAGTGAGTACATCAACTTCCCGGGGTCGTAACTTTTGCATACGATCTTCGTTTTAGGCATGTGATAGATCGTTGGAAAGGTATCATCGAGGAGATTCATTTTGGGGGATCAATCATGCCTTTGTATATCATTGAGAACATCTATCTTGAAAAACCTTCATTTGGGCCCTCAAAATGGCCCGAGAAGTTAAAACCTGCTAAAAATAGTAAATTTCCAAAATTGCCAGAAAACTATTTTGAGCCATTTGGAAAAAGTGGGTGGCCACTGATATCCACCTAGATCAGATGAAGAGGGAGGAATTTGATACAAATAAGGCGAAGATGAGCACCAAATCAAGCGTGATAGAGTTGAACGATGACTAGGAGTGACCAGAATCCAGCAGGACCACGAGGCATCATCTCGCAAGAAAGTGAGAGGCCCAACACACTCAAAAAATTGTGTCAACCCTAGGTAGGCCCCTTAGCGAGGGGTATCTTGGGAGGAAACATGTTAGGCCAAGGATGGGGTACAAGTTTTCCTTTCTTTTTTCTTTTGAATTCTAATGAAAAACTTAGGTCTCTAGACTTTTTATCATGGATGGCATTATAGGGAAATTCTTAATATGTTGGGGGGTTTTTTCCACTCAGTGGAAGCCCCAGGATATGAAAAGGTGACTCCTTTAAAATCTCTGCTAATCGGATCTGTCAAGGCCCCGAGATGGGAGGTCTAGTTTCCAATTTTTGTGGCAGCCTCACATGGTCTAAGTCTATATTTGTTTATATTATCATTAGAAATACCATAGTTTTTTTTCCTTCATATATATATATATATATATATATATATATACTTACTTTAAAACATTTTATGAAAAAATTTGGACATCCACCCATAATATTATAACATCCATACAAAGAAGATCATTGATAAAGTATCTGCACAATGTAACAAAATTCCTATGCATATAAATTTAATTAAAATGACTTTCCATGAGTATCGTGCTTACCTACAAGGCATAGGCTCGATGATGAATAGTTATCACACCCCCTGCTAGTTTTGAAGGGCGATGATCTTCCATTCATGGTGCCACCTGTATGCCATGGGGAGCCGTGATCCCCCAAAAATGGCTATCGCTTCTGTCAAGGTAGTCTAGGAGAATTTATTGTGCCACCTATATGCCATGGGGAATAGTGATCCCCCAAAAATGGTTATCGCATCTCTCAAGGTAGTCTAGGAGTGATGATCCCCAAAACCTCAAGATCATAAGTTTGACAGTGATTATCACGCCTCTCTAAGGCTTAGGAGCGACATTCCAAGAAATATCTCCCCTTTAACGATTATATCCTCCTCCAGCATTTAGCGCATGAATCGAGCTCTTCCAGTGCTCAAATCGAATCTCCACGCCCAAGTTTAGTAGGATATTTCCCTCACACACTAGATCTCTCCCAATGGATCTCTTGAACTCATGCAGATCCATTCAGTTCGCCTTCTCTGATACCTTGTTGCACAATGGAAACATAAACCAAAATAAATCTAATGGAAGAAAATAAGAGACAAAAAAAATCACACAAAAGAACACACTAATTTGTGGTGAAACCCTTTAAAAGGGAAACATCCACGGGGCAATGATAGTTAGTTTTCTTATTGTTCAAGGGATACTTATAACATCCAAACTCATTCTTACAACCATCTATCACACACATACAATCTGCCTCGACAGTCTTACATTAATCTTTTACATATCTCCCACAGTTACAATTAATGTGCACCTAAACATATTTTATTTTTAGTTGATTTGTTCAACTGAAAACAGAAAAATAGGAGCCAAAAAATCTACCCAAATCCATGGGAAATTGGTTGGCATTGTTACAACATAACAAAGTTATATTAAATAGATAATTAATAATAGAATAAACAAATAGAACAAACAACGTACAAGAAACATCAAATACACAAAATGGGGGGGAAATATATTTATTGCTCTTAGTCAAAATATAGTGAAGAACTAGGTTTACATTGCAATACACATAGCACCTCATGGGCCTCTCCTTTAAACAAACAGAAGCAATCTTTTTGACGGATATGAAGTTCCAATATCCATGACCACGTTCAAGGTAGAGGAACTGAATTGTAACTGCCCAAATGCATTGTTACCATCCAACAATCTCGACATTGACAACGATTTGTGTGATATCTCACCCAACAAATTCGATCGTCACCTTTTTTACAAGCCAAGAGAATCCAAACACCACAGTAGCTTCTTTAACAATAATGGTTGCATGAGCATGCCTAAACATTTTTCTCTAGTATGGACCACTCCACTTCCACTAAATCAACATAACTACAAACTAAATCACTGCAACCATTGTAGGTGATACTTGTGTTTCTCAAATACTGAAGCACCCATCTCCATACTCTTTACTTGTTTTTTCCATTTCTCCACTGACCACCAACTACATATGAAATATTTTAAAATTCCATCACAAACATTAACCTTCCTATACTACTTGTATAAGGTACACGAGACATATAACCATTTCCTTCCATACTATCATGATATAAAATTGAAGAAAAATTACAATGGAAAGCTAATGGAATATTTGTTGGTATCACAATGTTCATACTGAACCTCATAAGTATCTTCTCCATAGACTTGTAACAACCACAACTTACCATTTTTTCCATATTTGTATACTTCTATGCCTAAGATTTGTTTTTATGCTCCTAAATCCTTCATCTGAAACATCTTGACATGCTAATCTCGACCATGCTTGGGCTTGAAAAAAATATATCAACATATAACACCAAAATAATAAATATGCAACTAAAACTTTTGAAGTAAACACAATGATAAAACTCACTTCCAGTAAAATTTTGGCTCACCATGAAGGAATCAAACATCTTGTACCATTAACTAGGTAACATTAGGCCATACGATGATTCCTTGAGTTTGCAAACAAATCTCCCTTTTCTATCCTGAACAACATCTAATTATTCCATGTACATATCTTTGTTAGTGATCATTTTATGGGCAGTAGGATCCCACGATATACATTCCTTATCTCCATCCCTATAACCAATAGATATATTAAACTTGCGGAAATTTAAAGACTATAATTATGGAAATAGCTTACAGTTTACCAGTATTTGCAACCTCAGCCCTTCCTTGCTCATATAGCCCAATGGTTGATTCCATAAATGAGTATATGCATTTGCTTCCTTAGATAACACCACTACTTCAATTACTTGAGTTCTTCCTTTGAGTTTGTAAAGGTTTCCAATCTTTGTAGTTTTCATAACCACCAAAATGTCCTTGCACACTTTCAATGTTCCACCTTTACCTGCAAACCTATAAACTCCAGAATCCAAAACTCCCAAAGGAAATAAATTCTTTTTAAGGTTTGGTACATGTCTAACATCCATCAATGTTCTTACATTACCATGGAACATTTTAATCTTAATTCTCTCAATCCTAACACTTTTACAAGAAATGTCATTTCTCATCAAAACAATAGTGTCATCTATAAATTAATAAGAAAAAAAACAACTTATATGTGAACACATGTGATGGGAAGTAGAAAAGTCTAACAACTATTCTTCTTGATATTGTGAAATACTACAAACAGATAAAACATCATCAACCCATACTTGAACTTGATTCAACTAGATTTGTTTCCTTACCAAAGTCTTCCTCGGATTCTTTTCTCTTACATCAATATTTCTTGAGATGGTCTAATTTACCGCATTACCAACATGTTAACTTACTCTTCGTGTCCTTTGACTTGGATCTAGAAGTACGTCCTCATTCCCCTCTTTCTATAGATCGACCTCTAACCACTAATGCTTCTAGTGTGGAGGTTTCTATATTGGATTTCCTCCTCACCTCCTTAGACAACAAAGCACACACAACAGAGTCTAACTCAAGGGTTTATGTTGATATAAATCCAATAGAAGTGACTAAATTATCCTAAGACTCGGGAAATAAACATAACAACATCGCTGCGTTATCTTCCTCATCGATTTTTACATCCATATTAGTTAACTCACACAAGAGAGTACAGTTTGTGAAGGATTTCTTCATGTAGAGGCTCTCCATTTTTCTCCATAGTCTTGCTATTTTCTCCTCTCTCGTGATATTGAAGAGGACTTTTTCATCCAAACACAACCAAATCATGTTGAGACCCCTTACTTCGATATCTTCCCATTCATCATCCGACATACCCACTCAATTCTTTCCCTTACCATCCAATGCTTTGTGAAATCCTTGTTACATCAGCAAATCCTGCATCTTTAGCTTCCATGACTCAAAGTTGTTCTTTCCATTAAATTTCTCCACCTCGAACCTTAAGTTCGTCATTATTTCCATTCTCCATAGACTCCTCGTTAGCTCTTTGAGAAACCCTCATGAGTCCTCCTTGTCTCTTTGCATGTGGGAACAACCCTCCTCAACACTCTATGTGTGGGTAAGACCCTACTTGGCTCTATGGGTGCAAGTATGACCCTCCTCTGTGTTTGATACCAATTGTTGAACCTTAGACTGCAAAAAAAGGCTTATGGGCCTGCTAACAAAGTTATATTGAGAAGAGAATTAATAATAAAACAAAT
Organism: Picea engelmannii; assembly: GCA_009831015.1. Classification (NCBI taxonomy): domain Eukaryota; kingdom Viridiplantae; phylum Streptophyta; class Pinopsida; order Pinales; family Pinaceae; genus Picea; species Picea engelmannii. The sequence continues at coordinate 55,025 of ML785142.1, forward strand.
AGCAAACAACAAACAACAAATACATGAAATGGAGGAAAAATATCCTTATTGCTGTCAGTAAAAAAAAATGAAGAACCAGGTTTACAATGCAATACACACAACACGTCATAGAATGTCATTTAAACAAACATAAGCAATCTTTTTCAGGGATATGAAGTGCCAATAGCCACAACCACATCTGAGGTAGAGAAACCAAATTGTAACTGTTCATATGCGTTGTCACCATCCAACAATATTCAGAATTAAAATACACAACGACATCAGGTCTATATTTTGAAGCCTTTTCAGTGTAATAAATTCTTTGAAAAGTAAGAAATCCATGCGACTGATCGTATGTTATAAATGTCTCAAACATTTCCATAGTATAGGATATTAGTGAAAACTGTACTAGAAGGTGTCACGAATACTTAAAAGAGCCCACGTAAATAGAAAGTGTATTTTTCCGAACACTTCAGAAGAAAACTTATTATAGAGAAGAACATTTGGTTGTTGAGGATTTACAGAAGAAGGAAAAGTTGTCGAAAGATACCATGAATGTCAGAAACTTGTGCTTCTTACGTTATAGTTCTATTGGTTTGTGGATTTCATGGTTATTTCTTGGAGTGTGGATTGTATGTATTTGTCCAGACTAGAGACTCAGAAGTAGTCTTGCATACCAATTGAAAACGAAGGCACTGAGACATTGGATTAGCGCTTGAGCCTCATAACCTCGACACGGCAAAATAACAAAGAGTAATGTAGCTTAGCTTAGTTTCATCATAAAAGAATTTGATTTATTAACAACCAAAAAAAAAAAAGCGCAAATTATAAAGAAAAAATATTTTAATTTATCTTAATTTTGGAATTATTAATTTCAAAAATAAAAATATCTAAATTTTTTTAAAATTAAATATTTGGAATTGAATAAATTTGATACTTAATACATCCCAATTTAAGAGGAATATAAAATAGTTAGAATAAAAAATTATAAAAAATTCAAAAATACAATTAATTATATTCACATTCTATTTTTAATATTTCTATACATTTTATTTTCTTGCATTTTAGAACATTTTATTTCTATTTTATTGTTTTCACTTCACACTATACTTTGATTATTTTCATTCACATTATAGAAATAATATGAAAAGTTGGATTTAAGGAATTGCAAATGGGAAAGTTAAGGCCTATTATGATCCCTCATATACACAAAGCTCTTCAATTTAAGAGTCAATTTAGGATTCTTTAAACCATGGACTCAAAGCTCCATTGTACCTATTTTTAAAAGTGGGAATAAAAGCAAACCCTCTAATTATATGACCATTATGATTAGCCCCATTTTAGCCAAGTGATATGAAATTATTTTGGAAATGAAGATAAGCATATGGATAGAAATCCATAGAAAACTACCTAAAGGCCACATCAGTTTTAAAGGTTATCATTCAACCATAGACCACCTTGTCATGCTTAGGAAAATTGCAAACGAGTGTCACAATAATAAAACCAACACCCTTTGTTGTTTCATTGACTTTAGGAAATCTTTTGATATTGTGCCTAGGACCAACCTTTGGAATAGGTTAGAAGAGATGAAAGTTCCCTCCAAGCTGAGAGCTACTACGGTACGATTCTATGAGAACCTTATTGCAAAAGTTTAGGAGCAGTGAGGGTTGGTCATAATAAGTTAATTTCAATATAGAAGTCAAGCAAGGTTGTCCCCTATCCCCTACCATTCTTAGCATTTACATTGAAAAGTTGGAAGCTTGTCTAGATGCCACAGATTTTGATGGAACAATTCTTGCTACTATAGTCATCATCCTTCTTCTCTATGATGATGATATTGTTCTTATGGAAATGAATGCCTATGACCTCACTATGAAGCTTCACATCCTCAAAGACTTTTTCTCCAATACACGAATGACTGTGAATACTAACAAAAGGAAGGTTATGATAATTAAATCCAAGAAGATCATCTTTGATAATTTCACCTATGAGAAAAATACATTGGAGGAAGTGCCTTCATATTAGTGCCTTTGAATTGATATGAATCACAAGCTTAATTTGAATTATAGCATTGAGAAAATGATAAATGGAGGGTGAAAAGTTTATTATGGGCTTGAAAATATTTGTAAATTAACACACATTTGACTCTGCTATAAGAAAAATCTTCTATTTGAGAGTTTTTTCACTCTCGTTATATGGATGTGAAGTTTGGAGATGCAGGATCTCTCTAGAATCCTACAAAAAGATAGAACATATCGAGAAGAATTTTATAACTTATAATCTCAAAATTAAAGGCAATACATCATATCCTATCCTCCTCATAGAAGCAAGCCTTTACCCCATTGAGAGCACAACCATGATTAGGTACTTAATATAAAAGAAAACGTTAAACAAGATTGAATACAAGAGGCTCTTCATAATTTCTTTAGACTCTAGCCAAAATAAAAAAGAATTTATTCGGAAGAATATTGATGATATTAAAAGCATTATTGAAACTAAATTTAAGGTAAATCCATGGTGTGATAAAGAATTAGAGGATAAAATAACATTAAGATATCATAAGGAGGTGGTTAACTCTAATATTAAAAATAAAAATTATCTCTCGTTTTGAGTAGCTTTAGAAAGAGAATCAATATTGTTAAAATTAGAACTTGAAATGCACTTTCTCCTAGAGTGCCCTCTCCCCAAATTAGATCTCAATTTCAAAATATTTTTCATAATACCTACCTTCCTAACCTTCTAAGCCATCAAAGCTATATAGTTATCTTGGAACGATCTTCCTAATGTTTTTTTAGCATATATATATATATATATATATATATATATATATATATATATATATATATATATATATATATATATATATATATATTACTCTCTATTAAAATTTTGTTATTGCATGGAGAGGCGCTCAAGTTGTCACCTAGTAAAAACAAAAATTACACTCCCTATTATATATATCATATTTACTATTACTATTTACTTTAGTATATTTACTATTACTATTTACTATTTAGAGCAATAGGAGCATTAATTTGAATGATAATACTATGAAAAATGATTTCGTGTATTAAATAATTGAAGAAATGATAAGAAAAAATTAACACAATGATAAATGATTTAGGGCAATTAGTTGCATTGGTTTAATGCAAAAATATATGCATTGTTTTAAGTGTTGATACAACAAAAAAGATTTAGTATAATCAAGTAGTTGTATTAATTTTAACAATGATATAACATAAGAAAATAGGGTGCATTGATTTCAATGATAATACTATGAAAAATGTTTATGTGCATTAATTAATTGAAGAAATGATACAAAGGAAATTAATCCTCTATATTGATTTCAATGGTGAGATACAACAAATCATCAAGTGAAATGAATATAGTATTTTTTTGATATACCTTTCAATTTCTATACTTGTGTTTGGGTTGAGTCGATAAGTTCAAGACTTTGGCAAGGATCCTCTCCCAAATTTGTTTCAATGACAATAATATAACATAAAACAATAGAGTGCATTGACTTCAGTGATAATACTATGAAAAATAATTCACTGCATTAATTAATTGAAGAAATGATAGGAAGGAAATTAATCATCTATATCGATTTCAAGTATAACATACAACTAATCATCAAGTGGTGAAATGGATTGAGAAATAATGTAGTGAAAACAAATTTCAAAACAAATATTAGAAGGTGAAGTCATGTACTTTGTTTGGTTATCTAAAATTTATCTTTAGTATTTGCACATTAAAAAAATTATAATATTAAGACATATAAAATGTGAAAAACTTGCTAGAAAAGCAGAAAAGCAAACGATGAAAGATTTAGATTGATCACTATGTAAATATTTGTAATTTACTACATTCTTATTATTATCACAATTTTCATCATTCTACATTGTTACTTTTTGTATTGAGCATATTCCTCATGTAACTCATTAACTATACTTTTGATTCATACACTCTATATTCTCAACAAAGTGATTTGAGGTGTAGTGTGAAGAAGTCTTCTGAAGTCCTAGAGTTCCGGAGTCCTGGAGTCCCAAAGTCTCGAAGCCCCGAAGTCGTGAAGCACTAGAGTGACGTGGCATGATAACATCACCTAGGATGACATAGACCTACTCTAAGCATACTACGTGTCACTTGTATTTCTACCACTTACAGGTCCTTAGTACCAATTGGGACCTGACATGTGTCGCCCGTTGGTGGGGCCACGTGTCACTACATTAATTGTTGGACAACCGAGTAAAGGAGATCACCAGATTCGCCATATCGGCATTTGCAAGGAATGAAGCCTGATGACGGTGGAACCCCCTAAGCTCCGAAGAGTAGAGTAAATCTTCATCATTGATCGAGAGATGACACATGGTAGTAGATCTCGTAGTTTGGAGATTCCTGAAGGCTCGAAGGATGGAGTCCATCTCAACCATTGTTTACAGAGCATACGTGACAGTCGATCCTGCAGTCCAGAGAATTGACACTCTGGAAGGATTGAGAGTGTGGACAGTACAGAATTCCCAAAGCCTAGAGTCTCGATGCTCCTGTTGACCGTTATATCTACATATCTATGGTGGAGATTTAGTTTAATATTCCATGCAATATTAAAGTTCCAAATAATAATCATATTTCAAACTCAAAACAAAACTGTATTGAATTTAAATTATGGGTACAGGTCTCGACGTTAACCCATGTGCATATACAATCTCTGCAATGGATTATGACCATCGATCTTAGCCAAGATAAGTGCCTCCCGCTAAGTGCTTGTTCATGGAACTTGTTCCTATGAGACCTAGGTCAGAGTAAAAAGGGGGATAGTGGTCGAATTGTTTTTTGAGGAAGGAAAAGCGCTAAGGAGGATTTGGTCGCGGTTTCGAGCCATGGTCACTTGGGAAAATGGTTTGAAGGCAGAGCCTGTGCATAATTGATTTATGTATCGGCCTAGGGATAACATGGAAGTGTGATTTATATTCTTCATGAGCTAAAATGATCTGTGACATTATTGCAAATTTTGTTTATCATATGCTTAATTCTAACAAAATGGTCACTTGCACATTTTGTATAATTAAGGGATTTAAACATATCAGCTTAGAATGCGTATTGAAAAAAGGGAAGAAGGAAAGGGGTCCTTCGACCGTGATAAAGAGGCTGAAGGCTAGAATACTAGAATTGGAAATGCAGAGACAAAATCCAATGGACACAAGGGCCGAGGGGAGAAGGAAACATTACTAGAAACTATGAAGAGCCTGAAAATAGAAGTGCATATCTATAAGGAAAAAAATTAGAGGTTGATGAGAGAGGAAATTTAGACAAATGGTCGTTTTTAAAAAATCTTAAATCAGATGCAAGGTCAAGCCAAGAATGGATCTAATCAATAGGAAGAAGGCATGTGTCATGATAGAAGAGATGATTGTGGAAGAGAGGATTATTCCAGGAGTGCTAGAAAAGCTCATAGACACCACTCACCTCCTTACTCAACAATAAATTTTTATGCATATGAATATTCCTTAAGAAGTCTAGAGGTGTTTCCTGTTAGGCACCAAAGAAGGAGACATGAGGTGGAGAGTTTGCAAGGAGATTTGAGGAAGATAAAGCCACAATACTTTGATGTTGAAAGGGAAAGAGAAGATGATGTTGAAGCATGGTTGCTTGGATTCAAGAGATATTTCGAATTGCACAACTATTCATCAAATCTAGAAGCCAAAATTTCCACCTACCATTTACATGGGAAAGTTGTAATGTGGTGGCATCAATTGAAAAAAGTTGAGCATGTTAATGACAATAGGATCACTTGGAAGCAATTGAATAAGTATTTCCATAAGGAGTACCTCTTAGATAATTTCTATGACAAGAAAACGCAAGAGTTCTTTGAACTTAGGCTGGGAAGCATAACCATGGTAGAGTATGAGAAGAAGTTCTTGGGGTTGTTAAAGTATGTTGGATTTATAAATGATGAAAAGGTAAAACTACAGAGGTTATTGAGTGGACTGTCATCCTTTTATAAAGAAAAGATTCAGTATGATGAGCCCAAGACCTTGACTGAGGCCATCGGGAGGGATAAATACCTGTATGAGCAAGGCCAGGGTAGAGAATCCATGCAGAAATCATGGAAGGATAAGAAGAAGGATAAGTTTGATCAGAGGAGGAAAGGATTCAAACCTCCTTTCAATAGAAATGAGCCTAATAAAAATCATCAAGACCAATATGCTAAGGGTGAATCCAAGAGAGAAGACTTCTTGGGAAAAATGGGAATACCACCAATCCAATGTTGGGGATACAAATAATATCACTTGTATAAGGATTTCCCACACAAAAGGGACAGAGTGAAGACTGTGCACAACATCCAAGAAGCTACAACAGTGGAATAAATGGGAAGGATTTATGCAACCTTAGATGGTCGAGAAGAAAAATACCAATCCAACATGATCGAGGTGGAAGGTAAGATCATAAATCATCCTGTTGTTATTTTTATTGATTCAGGATCAAGTCATTGTTACATTGATCCTAAGATAGTGGATAGATTACATTTGGAGAAAAGTAAGGTTTGGACATCAAGTTTGGTTTAGATAGCCACTGGAACCAAAAGGAGAATCCATGATATGGTCAGAGTTTGTTCCATAATTCTTAGTTGTGTGAACACTAGTGTTGATCTAAATATCATACCATTGGGGTCTTATGATATTCTAATTGGAATGGATTCGTTGGAAAAGAATCATGATATCCTATATTGTCATAGGAAAACATTTACATGTCTTGATGGAGATGGAGAATAGAGGACTGTGAAAGGTGTACCAAGACCCATATCTATAAGGGATATTTCATCCTTCAAGTTGAAGAGATGTTTCAGAAAAGGGTGTCAGTTGTATCCAGTGCATATGGAGGAGACGAAAAAGACAAAGGGGCCAAGACTTGAATATTTTTTGGTACTGCAACAATTCAAGGATGTATTCCAGGAAATATCAGGGTTTCCGCCAAAAAGGGAAATATATTTCTCTATTGAATTAGTTCCAGTAGTTTGCCTGGTGTCGAAAACACCTTACATAATGAGCACAGTAGAGTTAAAAGAATTACAAATGCAGTTGGAGGAACTGTTGATGAAAGGGACATACGCCCAAGTGTTTCACCTTGGGGAGCACCAATACTCTTTGTCAAAAATAAGGATGAAACCTTGAGGTTTTGTATTGACTTTCAATGACGGAATACGTCTACTATAAAGAACAAGTATCCTCTACCCATAATTGATGACCTCTTTGATCAAATAAGAGGAGCAAAGATATTTTCAAAGATAGACTTTAGATCAGGATACATTCAAATAAGAATCAAGGAAGAAGACATCCATAAGACAACCTTTAGAACCAGGTATGGGAATTATGAATTTGTAGTCGTGCCATTTGGACTTACCAATGCACCAATTGTCTTTATGTTCTTAATGAATGGAATATTCATAAATTATTTGGATAAGTTTGTCATAGTATTCCCGGATGACATACTTGTATATTCTAAGTTTGAGGAGGAGCATTAACATCACATAATATTGGTATTGCAAGTGTTGAGAGAAAATTAGTTGTATGCCAAGCTGATTAAGTGTTCTTGTTATCAAGCACAAATCCATTACTTGGGGCACATTGTTTCAAAATAGGGTATAGTCGTATATCCTGAGAAGATTGAAGCCATTAGAGGATGGCCAACACCCAAGAATGTTTTAGAATTCAGATATTTTATGGGGTTATCTGGTTACTACAAAATATTTATAGTAGGGTTCTCTAAGATTTCTCATCCCATCACTTCTTTGAAAAAGAAGGGAATTAAATTTGAATGGAAAACAAAATGTGAAGAAAATTTTAATTCGCTGAAGGAATTATTTACTAGTGCACCTATTTTGGATATTGTTGACCCAAATGAAAATTTTGTGGTAGGTACAGATGCATGCAACCAAGGGCTTGGTGGAGTCCTCACTCAAAATGGGTATGTCATTAGTTATGAGTCTTGAAATCTTAAGTAACATGAGAGGAATTATGCCACACATGATTTGGATCTTGCTTCCATTGTTCACACATTGAATATGTGGAGGAATTATCTCATGGGAAAGAGATTTGAATTAAAAATAGACCACAGTTGTATAAAGTATGTTTTTGAACAACCAACTTTGAATGGTAGGCAAACAAGTTGGCTGGAATTTTTAAGTTAATACAACTTTGATATCAAGCATATCAAAGGAAAATAAACTAAAGTTTTTGACGTACTTAGTAGAAGAGTGCATCTCATGCATGCTACAACTATCAGTATGCATCAGTTGGACTTGAAGAGCATAATTTTAGATGTTGTTGTTATAGATCAGCATTACCTACAGGTAAATGAAAGATTATAGCAAGGAGATGTACAACAGAAAAGGAAAGAGTATGAAATGAAGGAAGACGGATAACTTATGCATAAAAATAGAATTTATGTTCCTAGTTCCGGAGAACTTAGGAATTTGGTATTAAAAGAAATGCACAATGTTCCATATGTTGGACATCTTGGTTACCAGAAAACAATTACAGTAATAAAAAGCTAGTTCTTTTGGCTGAGAATGAAAAAGGATGTTGTTGATTACATCGCTAAATGTATGAAATGTCGGAAAGTGAAGGTCGAGCATAGACACCTAGTGGGTTTGCTACAACCATTACCAATTCCAGAGAAGAAATGGGAAGTGATAACCATTGACTTTATAACTAAATTACCCAAGACAAAAAAACAAAACAATTCCATCATGGTAGTGGTTGATAAATTGACAAAGGTTGTTCATTTTACTCCTGTAAAAACAACTCATACAACAACTAATATTCCAGAAATTTACATGAAGGAAATTGCTAGATTGCATAGGATACCTAGAAAAATTATCTCAGAAAGAGACACAAAGTTTACTTCGAATTTCTAGAAGGGATTATTTAAGGGATTTGGCATAAATCTGAACTTTAGCACAACATACCATCCACAGTCAGATGGGAAGACGGAAAGGGGTCAACCGAGTAATTGAAGACATGTTGAGAATGTATGTGATGGATAAGCCATCTAAGTGGGAAGATTACTTTCACTTGGTTGATTTTGACTATAATAATGGGTATCAAGATTCATTGAAAATGAGCCTATTTGAAGCTTTGTATGGTAGAAAATGCAGTAGTTCAGTAAGTTGGGACAACCCAACAAATAGAATGGTACTTGGGCAAGAGTTGCTCAAGGAAATGGAAGATCAAATGGTTAAGATTAAGAAGAATTTAAAGGCAGCTCGGGATAGACAAAAAGTTTATGCAGATAAGAATAGGACAGCAAGAGAATTTAAAGTGGGGGAGCATGTTATTTTGAAAGTAAAGCCCAAGAAGAGCTCTTTGAAGTTGGGTAGTTGTACAAAGCTAGCAACCAAATTATGTGGTCCATTTGAGATATTGCACAGAATAGGGCCAGTTGCATACATGTTTGATTTGCATGTTTCCATGAATGTGCATAATGTATTTCATGTCTCTTTGCTAAAGAAATATGTACATGATCCTAACCATGTTATTGATTGGCATCTGCTTTAGGTAGAGATAGAGAGAGACTTGCAGGTCCAACTAATGTGAATGATGGACAAAAAATTCAAAATGCTTCAGAATTGAGTTATAGAGCTGGTAAAAGTTCAGTGGACCTTATACAGTCCTGAAGATGCTACTTGGGAGAATGAAGATGCCATGCAGGCAGAGTACCCACAACATTTTGAATAAATTTTGGAATTTTGATTCTTGTTTTGTATATGCACTGAGGACAGTGCCAAAATAAGGAAGAGGGGATGTAACACCTCAGGTTTTGAGCCCCCATATTAAATAATGTATTGTTACATTGTTGAGAGGCTAGAGTGCCCAAACAATTATTAAAAGGCCAGTGTGCCTAAGAAATGTAATGTTTGATCATTATTAATAATAAATACATCGATGGATGCTAGACAGACAAGGACTAGACTTATAGGGGGCTATGATTCCACGATAGAGGGGGCTTGAGGGGATAAGTGCTTATTTATTTTATATTACCCATTTTTTGTAATGGGGGGGGGGAATCAATTACGTGAGCTCTTGGGGGAAGGCCAAGAGGTTCTCGAACCCCATGAATTACAAAAACTTGTCCCTGGTTTGTGGAAGGGGTTCTTTGGTTGGCTAATTCTCTCATTCATTTGGTCATTCACCCACTCTCATTCTCGTCCCCATTTTGGTGTTTTTGTTGGTCTCCTCATGCACTCATTCACCCATTTTTTTCCGTTCATCCTCTCTTGTGGAGTCTTCACTCCATAATTTTCTGTCACTCAATCATCTTTTCTCATTTTCATGTCCTGGCTTGGGAAAGGAAGACGAATTCTGAAGAGCAGCCATGGTATTGTTGGCTTTAGAGATTGTTGGTGTAATCCATCCATGATTTAAGGCCTGCATGTCTAAGATGTTTGGCCTATGTTCATCTTTAATCATAGCTATGAGTCCTGGGAGTCTCAGCATGGAGATTGTGTACCAGCTATACTGGAGCCCTGGAAGGAGAAGGAATGCTTGAGGGACTGCGTGGCAGAGAATGGTGGAGGTCCATTCTCTTGGTTGGCGTAGGCTCAGTAGAATAGAGATAGGTAATTGGATTGTTGTGAGTGTTGCATAAGCCTGTGAGAGCTTGAGTGTTGACTGGTTTGGGAAGCCAAGTAACACTCTAGAACCATCCTTGTGGATTCATAGCTCTGGCTCAAGGGTGACATTGTTGTTGAGACTTGGAACAAAAGTGTCTATGGTTGGGTGGAACGTCATTGGTCTGTAGCCATTTGGTGTCTTCTTTTATAAAAGATAAGTGCTCTATGTTATGGTTTCTTTTGCTTGTGTATTTATTTCCGCGGTGTATTAAATGATTATATCTGAGATTTGTACTTATAATTTGCATGCTTTCTAGTTAATGTTGTGCATGGTATATTGTGCATGTATTTTCTGTCGTGGTATGAATCTTGATCATTGCATGTATGCATTTCATGCTTCTTTAGTAATTAATTGCTATCACTATTTCAAAATCATCCAAGAGGTGTGTTCTTGGTGTGGCATGCCCGGCCTATTGGAGGCTAGGTATGTTACAGATTGGTAACAGAGCAAAATTGTAGTGGTGTTTCCCGGCTTGGGTGGCTGGGGACGTTACATGATGTAACTGAATAAATTTCAAATGATGAGATTAATCTTCCACATATAGATAAACATATTGTTGTTGATCTACAAATTTTGTGTGACCTCCCACGACTAAAACCAACACAGATCCATCATAACCTCGAATCTATCAAGCGTCGAGAAGGATCGAATCGCTCGAGGTACAAACCTTTAAAATTTCTTCAAGTTTTGTACTCTAAAAAAGGATTATACCTGACCGAGAGATTTGATCCCTTTCAATACTTAATAAATCCAACGTTAAGTTGTATCGATACTAAATCTATTTTTTTCAACAATTTTATTTACATTCTATTTTTTGTTCTTTGTTCAAATTTTTTTGATATATATATAATATATCTAGCCTCCACCTTTGTACATTTTATTCTTCCACAACGCACTCCTTCAGCATAAATACAATGAACATCTAACAATTATGTTCAATTACTCACTCAAAGAAACACTAATCTCAACAATCAACAAGGATATGATGTCTATGGTTTTTCTACTCATATAATAGTGCAACATAGAAATCGGTTTTTCTACTCATATAATAGTGCAACATAGAAATCGTTATTAGTAAATTTACCATAATGATAAAAACATCCTCCCTACATTTACAATAATGATTAAAACAATGCCCATCAATGCACAAGACAATGCCCATCAATGCATAAGACAATAATTATTCATGTGATCATAATTACTACAACATGTTCGAGACTTCATCCCGCTCTCGTATTATATGAATTTATAAAATTGAAAAAATGCTTGACAAATAACAATAATCGTGAAAACAATTTACGATAATGATGGCAGGGAGAGTTGGAATTCGAAAAAACATTCCACTTCTAGAAATGATAATAATTTTAATGTTATAACCTAAGTTATTTAACAATTTTACAAACAACTGAAAATATAAATTATATTTCACCTGAACATTTTACCGATCTAATTCCAACACTTAATAATAGTACCCATTATAACAATATATCTAAGAATACTTATTATAACATGTTGAAAATTATTTATAAAAACTCTAAGCATAGTTACAATGATAATAAACACAATGCATAATGAATAATAATGTTGGTTCTTTATTGAAGCGTTAACTATATTTATAATGGTAATACAAATTAAACCCTGTAAAATTGCAATTTTATCAACGGTTTTATTTCATAACTTGATTCCAATGATAACTTAGACTTGTACTTTGCTTTTGCTCATCTTTTCAATCATTTTTAATTGTTATTTAGCTTTCTAAAAAAGATTGACCCATTATGAAACCTTTTTAATTCATGGCCAAAAAAGCTTTAATGACCCATTAACTTCACTCTAATCATTTATTTATATCAAACTGCCTCTTTATTTCATTACCAAAATCTTGAGCAAGCTATTAATTTCACTCTGATCATTGTATTTATAAAAAGTACTCTATCTTCTTGTTGAAGAAAATTTACATGTGACATCCCTGGCTTGATAGGATGCATGATAACCTCTTCCTTGCCATATTTAAATATTATAGGCAAAATAAATACATTAGATATGTGTGAATCTTAACCAATGCACGGATTGGATTGAAGACCTTAGGCTTAAGGGGGCATTACTCCTTTTTTGATATCCCTCTGATGGAGTATATCACTATTGTATGACTACTTTGAAGACTACATGGGAACTATTTTTGGTGCTAGATGTTTTCCTTATGTATATTGCAACAAAGATCTACATTGTATTTTCTCGTGGCTATGATATCTTTTATGAAATGGATTCATTATTCTTTTTTTGTGGTGATTACCTTGCATATCATTTCATTGATTTGTAGTGTATTGTGTTGGTGGCCATGATTTCTTCTATATCTAAGAATGGGTATGCCTACCTCGAGAATGATATGTGTGTGTTGATAATTGTTACAAGTACTCACTAGTTCCCTATTCTATAATCTCCTTCCTTATGCCACTACTATGTATTATTAGTAATGTATTTAGGCCATTAGTTCCTCTTCTTAATTCACACATTAGGGGGAATATATTATATCTCAATTTGTCACCCTAGGCCTCATCATGGACCTATTAATGTTATCTTGCTAGAAAATACTTGTCACTATTAAAAAATATTCGATTTTGTGCACACTCACACCTTGCCTTCTTTCAAGACACAAATGATCATTTATTGTCTTCTTGCAACATGTGACTCGTTTCTTGTTTCCCTTGTGCAACATGTGACTTCCTTTTTAACCTTATAGAAATGAGGGATTTCGAGGAGATCAGATTGAGATAGGTTAGCCATGATGAATTACAAGCTCTAGAACTTGTTCCTAACATGTTGTTCATTAAGTTCCAAGATTTAAACCTATCTATAAAACCTCCTCTAATACTCTATAAAAGAAGGAAAAACCAAGAGGTAGAGGATCTCTATTCATGACATACTTATGCTGCCAAAATAACTAGGGAGAGACATTCTTGTTTCTTTAGATCTCATCATTGAGAAGGCTAAATAAGTAAGTCTCAAAGATCTTAGAGTTGGAGGAGTGCTTCAACAAGTCTAAAGGTATGTCCACTTGATGTATTTTTTCTTTAATTTATAGAGATATATGGTTTCCCCCCTCCAATTTGGTATGATCTATGTTTGTTGCATATATTACATTGGCAAATATATCTTTTCTTGAGAAAGGTACATTATATTTGATACATAATTTGCATTGCCTCTTTATGGTAAAAGGATTTTGACAAGGGTTTGTTTATTGTCTTGTGTGCAAGTGATAAGTTGTAGAAATCGGGAATCAAATCAGGAAGTTGTATAACCACATGAAGCTATAAGACAACCATTAGGAAAAAGTGTGTTTTTCCCTCTTATGTTTTAGCATAACTAGAGTGTGTGGAGTTCAGATATAGAGGAAATCCTTATTAATGTATCCACAGTATGTCACTAATATTGGGAAGATCAGTGATAAATTTCACCTATCCATAGGGGAGATAACTCTACAATAGGAATTCACTTGGCCGATGTTTTACTTAAAAACCTATCCAAAAATTAGATCTCATGGGTTGAGCTCAAAGGAAATTTCATGTGGCTAATGTTGATAAGATTATTATGGGCAACACCCAAGGTCTAATCCATAATGCTTGATGTTAAATTAAGGCTTTCCATCACTCCCACATGTTGGCAAGTCTAGAAATTGGATATGACCATAAAATTATTTACATACAAGTTGAACATCGGATGCAAGCGGCTCTCCTATAAGCCTTTACTTGAAGGATTTTTGGGAGGCTCAAATCTAGCAAAAGACATAGTTATTTTACTTAATCATTGTAACAAATCCTTTTATTAAACAAAAAAAAAGCATTTTCCCTTGGAACATCATATTTAGAGGCCTCCCTAAGGATAAAAGGATTACATACCTGGGAGTACAAAACCCTTTTTTTTCACAACGTTGGCATGTAGAAACCTTGTTGGAACTATTTTAGTTCATCTCCCTTGCTAGGTGTTTCTTGTCTTAGGTAGAGTGAATGTGCCAACAATATTTGTTTACCTTCTCTTATTTGCAGGATTTCTTACTAGGTAATCCCCTACCCTAGTCCATAGAATTTTCAGCCACTTGGATATTCTAAATTGATTCCCTCTTTTGGATCTAGAAAAAAAGAGTTGATTCTTTTTAAGTGGTATTCTATAATTGTATTGGTGCAGTGAAAGATTAGTGTGTGTCATCTTACTAATGTAGATCACTTTGTGGACTAGCAATGGAGAACCTCCATTTCTTGTCATGATGAATGAAGCACCTTGGCCTGCAAGTCCCTCCTTCTAATCCTAGCTCCATTAGCTTGAACCACAACAAGTCTTGTTAAGGATTTGAATCATAGGTTCCAAAATGATGAGAGCATGCACTCGATTAGTTTGTTGGACCTTTGTGTGCCGAAAAATATTTTTGATCTTTGAAGATTACTATATCTAAGGATACCAAGCCCCTAAAGCGACCTACTGATGTGTATCACTTCATGCTTCTTATTGATGTTGATTCTCTAACAAATTGTTGTTCTAAGGCCCCAAATGACCATAACAAGCCTCCCCTTGGTGCTATTTTGGCCAAGTGTTAGTTGTATGTGTTACATATAGGCCTTATATGTTTTATTTCTCTTTATAACTATGATTGAGACTACATGTTTAGGGCTGTTTTGGCATATGCCAACCTTGATTTTTAAATTTTGGACCTTTTAATGGAGGATACAATTGTATGCCACCATTTTTCTATTAAAGAATGTACATTTTTTTTTTCAATTATAGAATTTAAAGGAATATTTAATTAAAAAATGTTCAAATATAGAAATAGTAGAAAAAAAGGGTGGAAAGTAGTGTTCCAATACATGAAATGGAACTATTACTACAATAGTGGTAATGATTGAAACCATGAAACAAGAATAAAGAGACGAGAATAAAGGACTCATGGCATTGCATTCCCAAGGGAGTATTGCACCTACAAATCCTCAATGATGGATTAAGATATCTCCACACTGTACTAAAAAATAGGAATATGTTTAATTTTTAATAGATTGAATGATTATGAGAAAGGGGGAAGACATCTATACACAAGAGGGACTAAAACCATAACTTGGATCCCAAGTTAACATTATGGGGTGATTTAGGTACTATTTAATTAATTAATCTTAAACATGATAATTATTTATATGATACATTATTGAACATTATAAATTTGACTACATTTGAGCCTTTAATTTTTGTGTTAGTTAGGGTAGGTAGGAAATTTTGCCTAAATAATTTTGTTTATTTTAAGTTTTTACTGTAGTATACATTGATTCATATATTAAATAAGTGTTAGTGGCATCCTTTAAATTTTTTTAATTTTGTTAAAAAAGTTAGAGATAGAAATGCACAAAGAAAAAGTAAGGATGATCTAGTGGTCATGATGATAATGTTGCAAGTACAATCTTGAAAATATAGAACAATTGAATTTGAAATCATATTTTCTTGTTGTAGTTGGAGTAGAAACATTTATTAAAAGAAAAATTCACAATGAATAATTCAATAAAAATGATTTGGAGGTTTCAATGCACCCCACGCAGAGAATGGTATTTGGTTTGGATTGTATATGGTATGAAATGAAAGAAAAGAATATGAATGGAAACATACATAGAGAAATATTGTAGAGAGCACAGTAATACAATGACACCCAAATTCTATCAATGAATGAAATAGGAAAACACTTTAAAATGTAATGAAATACAAAATAGCTAGAATGGTGGTAGCTTATCTTTGAAGAGAGAGGTGTCGGCCACGCTCATTCACAATAATACATTACAAGAGACTGAAATGGACTTTTAACATAAATTATTAAACCCTAAGAGGAAAAAACATTTAGTAACCTATAGAGATGGCCTCCAAAAGTAACAATGACACTATAAGGAATAGAATCATAAACATCATTTTGTTTCCACATATAGGGCTGTCCTAAACTAACATCACAAACATAAAGATGGGGAACATTACATAGTGATTCATATTTGAAGAGCTTCATTCCATAGGACATGTGTCACTACTGGATCACAAAGAGGTCTCATCTCTCGCTCAACCAACCAATCGTGTATGGTTGGGGGTGTGGTGTTTTAAGAAACATCAATCTCTTCATGGACTAAGTCGAGATCAAATTATTTTGGCTACCACTATAAAAAATGAAATTTAGTGGATTCCCATTCACTCACATCTATGAATGGAAGAGGTGCATCCCCTCCTTGGGTTCCTCTAATTCTTCTCATTGGATCTTTGAAATTGCAATGGTATGACTAGTTTTTTCATCAATGATCCTCTTTTCCCTGTCCTTTTTTGAATCAAATTCTAATCTGGAGTCTAGTTATTTTTCTTTCAACTTGGAAAATAAATATTTTTTAAAGAGACATTCATCATTGTTGTGCCAAGGGATTTTGTAGAACTCACACCACATTCTAGTGCCCTTTTTCGATTTCCCATTACCCACTTTTGCCTATGTCTTGGACTGGTTATCTTGAGGTTGGATGGCCTTGATTTGTCCTTTTTTGAGTGAGTTGGGGCCACCCTTACCATTCTTCTATTGAAGTGGATTTTCAAACCCAAACTCATGTTTATTATTCTACTTCAATTTATTGTTGATTTTGACAACATATCAATAAGTGGCTCCCATCGAGGATATGTCCAAGAAATCCATCTCTTCTTGGATATAACTGTGAAGGCCATTGTGGTACTTCAAAATCAGGTGCCTCTTGGAGTCCATGATACCCATATTTAAGTGCATGGTATAGAAGATATTGGTGTACTCTAACATTGTCTAGTCTCTCTACCATTGTACAGTTGTCCATCTCATGTATCAGTCATCATAGTTTCCAACATGATAGAATTCCTCCTTTAGGGAATCAATGAAGGTTACCCAAGTGGGTTTTGTCCTAAATTTTGTAGAATCATATCCATTTTGTCTCATTAAGTAACTTTCCTATCCATATTTAACGTAGGGAAGGGATTGAAGAAGTGTGAAGGTGATCATTTCATTTTCAATTTTTTTTTGAATAAAGTAATAACCCTCTAATAGATTTAAACATTTCTCCAAATCTCGTGCATCTATATGGCCTTAAAATAAATTGATATCAAACTTAACTTTTCCCTTTAAGTATGTCTCACCTCTAAAATATGTTCTTGTTCAATATTACCTGGATTCCTTTTGTATTCATCGAAGTAACTGGGTTAAAGTTCCCATCATCTCATTCATTTTTCACGCAAGGGATTCCTTGATGAACAACTTGAAAGTATCTCCTACTTTATCTCCTCTATTTTTCTTTTCAATAGGAGGCCACTTGGATCGAGGAAAGAAGTCTTCCCCGAGTGATATTATCTCAACAAAAAAATGTCTACACCCTGATCTCATCGGTGACATGCACTGACAAACAACAAAGAGAAGATTGCTTCGATACCATTCATATAGATTGTATAGAGAATTAATTGAAAGTAAAGAATATGAATGGAAACACACACATAGAAATGTTTCAAAGAAAAATGTAATAGAGTGAAGCCCAAATTTTGTTAATGAATTAAACATGAAAATATTGTAAAATGCAAACTAATACAAACTAGCTAGAATGGTGGTAGCTTATGTCTAAATACAAAAGTGTTGGCTACGCTCATTCATAAGACGACATCACAACAATCCAAAAAGATATCCTTTTAACATAAATTACTAAATCCTAACAGAAAAAAACCTTAAAGTTCCAAAACCCTAACTCTAGGATGATTGAGAGAATGATAAAAGTGATTTCAACAACTAATTTCATGGCAATAATACTCTTAGATCAATGTCATTGTCCTCTAGGGATTATGGAGTTTGAAATGCATTATCTTGAAGATTGATCTAGGGGAAACAAAAGAGGTAGAGTCTAAACCCCAAGGTGCAAGCACATTTGGGCCTTAGGCTTTAGAATTTAAGAAATAATATACTTAGAGTGCAAGCACGTTTCGGCCCTAAGTGTCAGTTTTCCCTTATTCTAGCTTCACTTGGCTCAAGGGTCAAAGCCTATGGTTAAAACCCTAAATTGAAAGAACTTTTGGAACTTAGGATTTTAACCCTCTCAATTATGCTTCTAAAACTTGGACAAATAAAAATTTGTGATGAGAAGAAGCACTTATGTCCCCCCATTAGGGTTTCAAAAAAATAGGAATACTTGCAACAAGATAGTAATTTAACCATTAACATCAATAGGACAAGATAAAATTGCAGAAAATTACTTACTTCATTCAAGTATCAAGAGAATTAAAACACTAATTGCATAAATTATCCATCCAAAAGTGAAGCACATCCACAAAAATCCTCCTCCAAGACTAGCACATGAGAGAAAATATCCCAAGAGGGTTCAAATAGTGAAAATTTTAGAAGTTATCCTCTACCAAACAGTGAGGAATTTGATGATCCAAAATAAAAATGACACTATAATTCATATATGAGTCTAGGCCTAGCATTGTTTCCACATAAAATAACATAACATTTATTTTAAGTGGGGCTAACCCCTCACTAAAACTTTACAAAATGAAAAAATGAAAAAATTGTGACGTCAAGCTTTCCTGGGCTAGGAGGAGGCCTCCAAAGGCCAAATAACACCAATCTAAGGTGAAGTGATGGAAAATGTTGTATCTCCTCACCCTAGGCCATGGAAATCATCACTAGTACCCCATGTTGGACAATTGGTTTAGATTGATGGACATATGGTTTGGATAGTTCGTTGTCATTCATTTCAAGCCTTGGAGAGTGACCATGGATAGTGATGTCAAACCTTAGAGATTTATTTAAAACCTTGGAGAGTTCAAGTGATGTGGACGAGATCATTGGATAGTTTATTATAATTTATATGGTCGAGAGTAATGGTGAGTTGTGTCGAAGACAATTGAAGGATTTCGGTAGCACATTCTGGTAGCAATGTTGAATGAGGAATATGGACTTGAAGGATTGCGAAAATGAAGGTAATACACCCATATATCGATAATACGCGTCGTTTCATTTCTGGTGATATTTGGAAAGTCACATAGTTCCTCGCGGTTAGGGAGATATGGTCTTGCAAAGTTGGAAGCCCCAAAGAGTTGTCAAGAAACCCCTAGTTGGTTACAAGTTGGTTAATAAAGGGGTAAAATTGTTGTAACAAGAAAACCCTAGAAGTCCTAAAGTAAGGAAGGGAGTTTCCTATCAATTGTATAAATAAACCTCATGCAGTCATTCATTAGTACATTCACATTTTCTTATATTGAACATCTATCTAGTGAATTGTTATGGTTTAATGAATGGTTTAGTGATTGTTATGGTCTAGTAATTTGGTAATGGTTTATCTTTCTATTGACAAGTCTACTAGTGAATTTGAGGATGAATATGAGGTATCAAGTTTGAGGCGGTGAAAATTATGAAGGGACGAAAGTTTCAGAGTTGCAGAACTTGAAAAACCCTAGTTTCTGAGGCGTACACTGGCTGACAGTATAATAGGTAGCATATATACACGGGATAAAAATATAACAGGTACAATACGTATGCGGGCTGTACATGAAGAGGTAGTGTACATTTGAAAAATTCATGAAAAAATGAGTGGATGTTAGTACCAGGTCCATGAAGTCTGAAGAAAATTCCCAGGTCAACATTCTGTAGGTTCTCATGAGTAAAGGTATGTCATTTATGTATTTGTTTGAGGCTTGAATCTTGGATTATATGGCACATGCTTAAGGTATATATTGGAGGCCCTTGATGGTACATGGTTGAGGTAAGATTGTTATATTCTCGAGACACACTCTTGGTACTTAGTATATGGTTGTTATGGTTCATTGTTATAGACATATATTTGTGGTATTGGCATATACTTGAGGCTTTTCATATTGTATTATGAGACTACATCTTTGTGATATTGAGGAGCATGCTTGAGGCATATGACTAGAGAAATTTCATGGTATATGGTACATGTTGGGTGAGATACATTGTTGGTACACTTCTTGGTTTATTGGTACAAGGTGTATGGTTGTTGTGTTAGTGGTATACCATTGATATTTATACACTATTGAAATATACACTTGGCATATGGTAGTACATGCATAGAAGACATCTCTTAGTGGTGATGGTACTTGATTCAGATACATTCTTGGTATTACTTGTTCAACATATCTTATGGTACATTGAATAGTACATGTTTTATGCTTGATATGGTATATGAGATACATTTCATGGTTGGAAGATGGTATGGTATAAGGTACATGTATTGATGGTACATGGTTGATGGTACAGGTTGATGTATGGTACAATTTTGGTACATGATTGATGCACTTGTTATTATATATGATTGATGCACTTGTTTTGGTACATAGTTTATGCACTTATTATGGTACATGGTTGATGCACTTGATGGTATAGGTTGTGGTACAGTTTTATGCATGGTAAAGGTTCTTACATGGTTGAGACACATATCTTGTGATGGTATGTGATGATGTTGGATCATGCTTGGTTGAGGCATGTGTTTGTTGGAAATCTAGTTGAGAGACATCTTTGGTATATGATCCATGTGAGAGGATTTGGTTGAGTATCAGTGACAATGGAAGTTACAATGATAATATCAGTGACAGTGGCAGTGACAGTGACAGTAACAGTGGTAGTGACAGAGACAGAGATAGAGACAGTGACAAAGTTGTGACAGATTTTGTGATAGTGGCAGAGTCTATGACAATTTCTCTACATTTATATTTCAAGGCGGCATGACGGGGAAAGGAAAGGAGGTTGTAGCCTCCTTTTGTCTAGAGCCATAGATTCAGGGAGTTGGATCTTCCTTCAGGTTGGAGCCTAAGAACTAGGTGGTTGTAGCCACCTTCCGATTGGAACCAGAGAACCTAGAGGGTTGTAGCCTCCTTCCGGTTGAAGCCAAAGATTCAGGGACTTGGATTTGCATTTAGGTTGGAGCCTAAGAACAAGGTGGTTGTATCCACCGTTTGATTGTAGACGGAGAACCTAGGGGGTTGTATCCTCCTTCTGGTTGGAGATAGAGAATCAAGGAGTTGTAGCTTCCTTCAGGTTGTATCCTGAGAATAGGGGGTTTGAGCCTCCTTCCATTCATAGCTAGATAATTGGGAAGTTGGTGCTTCCTATGAATGAATTATTGGCATGTATAAGAAAACATTATGTGGTTTTCTCCCAATTGGGTTTCCACATAAATACTAGTGTATTGTGTTCATGATGTGATGTTGATGTGGTGTTGCTTATGTTTACATTATTATGATATATTTATTGGATGGACTCATAGATGATACATTAATGATATACTACTAAACATTATTGGTAAATATAAAGAATATATATTGTGGTTAAAAGTGGAATAATTACTCATTACTGATTCACCCTTCTCTCAGTAATCCAAAACCCCAACTATCCATCAAACGCTAGCACCATCAAACCCTAAAAGATGACATCATTATCCAATCAAGGCCAATGTCCAGGATGCAAGGTGTTGCATCCAGGTTGAAGGGAGTTGCATATCATCTTTGCATGGTGTATGGCTATCTACTACTACAACATCCCTAATCCAATGAATAATTATCCTTGAGGTACTCTTCCCAGCCTGTGTGGTTTCATCTCATATGTGTTGAAATTACTAAGACAAATGAGAGGGGGGGGGTGAATCAGTTGTTATTGAGCTTAAACAATTTTAAGTCTATTAAAACATTCTTAATCTTTCTTCAAGTGATCATCAACATTATACAACATATGGATAGTAAAAGTAAAGAGCATCAGTCACACATAAGGTATACACAGAGACAGATTTTCACGAGGAAACCCATAAAGGAAGAAAACCTCTTCTTCTTCAAAATGATAGGCAGTCTTTTAAGTTCTGTACATCATCTATAATTGAGCACCAACTCAATGTGAGGCTGCTACCTCTGTTTTACAAGCTGCAACTTGTTTGAGAGAACTGACTCTCTTGTTCCTCTAGCACCCACTAGAAGGAAGAACCAACTCCCCTAATGTCCAGCACCAACTGGATGGAAGCACCAACTTCCAGTTACACATGCTCCAACCTGTATAATAGAGAACACTTGTTCTCCCTTACACCACCCTGCCACCCTGGTTTCTCTGGCTGCAACAAGATGGAAGTTACAATTCCCTGTGTTCAAGCTCCCACTTGAACCTCTGAGGACAACAGTCCTCCCCAGCACCTCCCAACCACCCTGGAATATTAATGAATAAATAAATAGACAACTACACAGATAAATCGATTCTTACCAATCTTTGTTTGTTCTGTAAATCTAGTCTTCTTCTAACTGTTCTGCAATTCTTCTCTTCCTTTGTCTGTTCTGCAAATCTGCTCTGCTTCAACTTGTTCTGTCATTCTGCTCTGCATTAACTTGTTCTGTTATTCTACTCTACTTTAACTTGTTATGTTATTCTTCTCTGAGTTTTATCTCACACTGCTCATATTCTCAGTCTCACACTACGCATTCTATGATTTTCCCTTTCTTACAGTATCATTCAAATTTCATCCAGAACGACCACACGCGCATAGTCTGTCTCATCTTCTTTTATGCACCACACCCGTAGCAGTTTCACTTCGAATCTTCTAAGGCAAAAGAGAAACCAACTGTCCAAGCAACTGAAATGCCAACCGATCGGCAATCATGAGTCTATTTCGCTAACAGATTCGTAACTGAGGAGTTAACTATGAGAGAGAATAGTAACCCTCCAATCATATTCCAGTTTATTTGCACCGTTGGATGAATTTTATTAATCTTTCCTTTAAATTAGGTTTCGACATTTTGGCATTCTTGTGGCCAAGTGTCTCGAAACTTCATATCGCGATATCTGAAACTTCGATACAGATCTTTTTTGCGCTAGCTCCTTCCTCACTATGACCAAGGCCATAACCAAGCGCTTATGCATAAAGTGTTTTTCGTGAATTCACATCTCATGAATCTGGAGATGAGGCATCTCGACTCTCCAAGTTGCGATCCCTGAAACCCCTAAATTGAGCTTATCAAAACTGACTCCTTCCCTTCTCATGACCACCAGCGGTGACCATAGGCTGTGCCAAAAAGGCGCTTTGCGAGTTTATAAACTTTATCTGATCGTCGATTGAAATCTCCATAGATCTGACGGTACAGATATTATTGCGATCTCGCATCTCACGAGTTTGGAGGTTATGTTTCTTTCCTCTCCAAATCACGAAAGGCGAAGCTCTGAGATGGAGCCAGATCAACAGTTCAGATCACACCTTGATCTGACGACTACGATTGAATCGTGATTTCGCATCTCGTGAGTTCGGTGGTTATGTTTCTTTCATTTCCTTGTTGCAATAGGCAAAGCTCTGAGATGGAGCTCAGATCAACAGTCCAAAACACATCCTGAATTGACGACTGGGATTAAATGGCGATTTCGCATATCACGATTTCAACTGTTTGTTTCTTACCTCTCCATGTCGGGAGTTGTGAAACTCTGAAATGGAGTCGACGGTCTAGATCAACCTTGATCTGACGGCTGCAATTAAATTGTGATTTCACATATCGTGATTTCAATTGTCATATTTCTTGCCTCTCCAAGATGCGAGTCGCGAAACTCCGAAATGGAGTTGATGGTCTAGATTAATAGTCCCGATCAACACTTGATCTGACGGTCATCAGGAACCTGCATCCAGAAAAATAATTTGCGAACATCCTCCTTGAATTTAAAAAATGTACACTCCCTCGAGGGTTTCCTGGAACTTTTCAAATACAGCTTCATCTGAAAATACAATTTAATCAAATTCTACCACATTACTTGTTCAATTAAGCCATTGAAAGTGCAACAAACTCTCATCTCCCCTAGCTACACAAACAAGTCCTTTCCAAGTATCTGGTACAACTCGTGTCCCCTCCAGAGACATCATTCCAGCCCGAAACTCCAGCATGATCTCCTGACAATTGAATTAGATGATGCATTACAACATATAGAATCTGTTATGACCAAACCCTACAAACCCTTCCTGCAACATCTTCTCATAATGCCCATCTATTTCATACTTTATGTACTCATGCCATCTACACTGTTGTACTTTGCCATCAATGACAAGTATACAAGCATGCACTATCTGTTAAAGATTTTCCAACATTCTGCCCCTTTGGCATTGATGGAAACTCAAGCACCCACATGCATTCAGACTCCAGACTCTCCTCCTGAACTCTTTTCTCCCCCTTTGACATCAATGTCAAAGAAGAAACATGCTCCCCCTAATCTGTTGCAAAAACATACTCCCCCTGTCAACTATGAGCATCTTGGAAATACACCAGATATTCAACAAGTACTCCCCCTGACCAGATGAACATATTAGACACAAGAAATTATAACCCCCAGCTTTTGACGAAGATATCCAAAAGGGGTTGTTGCTAATGGTTTTGTAAATATATCTGCAATCTGTTCTTTAGAAGGTATATAATTTAGTTGAACAATTCTATTTGTAACTTGTTCTCTGATAAAATGGTACTTTATTGGAATATGATTAGTCTTGGAATGAACAACATGATTCTTGGAGACACTAATGGCACTAGTGTTATCACAATGAATTGGAATGGGATCAGTGTAAGTTACCTTCAGATCTACAAGAGTTTGTATCATCCATAAAATTTGTGTGCAGCAAGTAGCAACAACAATGTATTCTACCTCTGTAGTGGATAATGAAATGGATCCTTTCTTTTTACTAAGTCATGCAACTAATGAGTCACCCAGAAAGAATGCTCCTCCACTGGTGTTTTTTATCTCATCAACAAAGTTTGCCCAATCTACATCTAAATAAGCAATTAACTGGAAATTCTGATTTATGGGATACCACAGACCATGGGTCATTATTCCCTTCAAGTATTTAAATATCCTTTTGACAGCTACCAAATGACTTTGTTTAGGAGCATACTGATAACGACCTACCATTCCAACAACTTGCATTATATCAGGATGAGATGATGTGATGTATAGAAGACTGCCTATCATAGAGCGATATGTCCTTTGATCAACATCAGGTGAGATATCATCTTTACTCACTTGCAACCAACCACCATAGGTGTGCTAACTGGAGAGGAATATTCCATCTGAAATTTCTTCAACATCCCTTTCAAATATTTTTCTTGAGAAATAAATATTCCTGCAGAACTTTGTTTTACTTGTAAGCCAAGAAAATATGACAATTCTCCTATCATGGACATTTCAAATTCTGTTTGCATAGAGTTAGAAAAACACTTGACAGATGATCCATTAGTACAACCAAAAATAATATCATCTACATAAACCAAAACAACTAGTAAATTATCACCTTCAGACTTAATGTAAAGGTTACTGCCAACAATACCTTTCTTGAACTCTTTTTCTTGTAAAAAATTGTCCAGTCTATAATACCAAGATCGTGGTGCTTGTTTTAGTCCATATAAGGCCTTCTTCAACTTACAAACATAATTAGGATTATCTATCAAAGAGAATCCTTCAGGTTGCTCCATATATACTTCTTCCTCTAGATCTCCATTAAGAAATGCTGACTTAACATCCATCTGATAAACTTTAAAGTTTTTATGACATGAATAGGCAAGAAACATTCTGATGGCTTCCAATCTTGCCATTGGTGCAAAGGTTTCATCAAAGTCCTGACCTTTAATTTGTGCATACCCTTTATAGAACAGTCTGTCTTTATTTCTAACAACTTGTCCTTTTTCATTCATTTTATTCTTGAATACCCATTTGGAACCTATTATATTTTTATCTTCAGGTCTAGGGACAAGCTCCCAAGTATTGTTCTTCTCAATCTGATCTAGTTCTTCATTCATAGCTCTAATCCAATCATCATGCTTGCTGGCTTCATCAAAATTTTTAGGTTCAGTCATAGATATAAAAGCAACCTGAGATTGTTCTGAATCTTTAATCAATTTCTTTCTTGTCTGAACTCCTTTATTTATATCTCCAATTATCTGATTTTCAAGATGATTCTTTTTAACAATTCTGAGAGGTGATTTTGCTTCTTTCTGTTGATTTGTGTCAGTCTAAGTATTTGTATCTTCATCTGATTCAAATTCTTCCTTTTCAGATCCTTGGACCTGTTCATCTTCATCTTCAACTATATCTTATGTTCTTGGTTCAACACTGCTTACATTTCTGTTTGGGATTTCTTCATCAACTTTTATATCTATACAATCAACTAGTTTATGCAGTCTCTTATTGTAGCATCTGTACCCTTTACTATTTGTAGCATAAGCCAAAAATATACCTTCATCAGCCCGGTCATCATATTTGCCAATATTTTCATCATTGTTCTTGATATAACATTTACTCCCAAAAACTTTAAAATGCTTGATTGAAGCAGGTCTTCCAAACCACTGTTCATAGGGAGTCTTGTCACTGTGTGGCCTGAGATGATCTTTGTTAAGGATATGAACAGCTGTATGAATCGCTTCCACCCAATATGTCTGAGGTATGTTCCTTTCATTCATCATTGATCTTGCCATTTGTTGCACTGACCTATTCTACCTCTCAACAACTCCATTTTGTTGTGGAGTCCTTGGAATTGTGTACTGTCTTTTGATCCCATGTTTATCACAGAACTCTTTGAAATTCCCTGAACTAAACTCTCCTCTTCTATCAGACCTTACTACCTTTAATATTTTTCCTATTTGATTCTCAGTCAAAGCCTTAAACACTTTGAATTTTTCAAATGCTTCAGATTTTTCTTTCAAAAAGGCAACCCAAGTTAGTCTAGAATAGTCATCAATAATCAACATAAAGTAATTTTCTTTTCCTGTACCTTCTTTCCTTGATGGTCCACATAGATCCATATGTACTAACTGGAGTGGTTCTTTTGTTGAAGGAAATTTCTTAGATTTGAACTGAGTGCAAGTAAGCTTTCCTATCTGACAGGGTTTACAAACAGAGTCATATGGCTTTGATATCTTCAAAAGATCTTTTACTACCCCAATGTTTCTAAGTTTGATTATGTGATCAAAATTTAGGTGACGAAGTCTCCTATGCCTTAACCAACTTTCATCATATTTGCTTAAGTGACATTCTTTGTTTTCTTCTTTTAACACATAGACATCATTTTCTGTCCTTATCCCTTTTGCAATTAGTTGTCATGAACTCAAAGCCTTTATTTTACAGTCTTTAGAAGTAAAAACAACTTCACATCCTTTGTCACAAACTTGACTGACACTTATTAGATTATGTTTCAGACCATCTAGAAACAATACATCTTGAGCTTTTCCTTTGCCATTACTCAGGCTTACCATTCCTTTACCTTTTATTTTTCCTGGTGCATCATTTCCAAAAGTTACATTCCCTGATTTGTTTTCACTTAGAGTTAGAAACTTACTTTTGTCTCCAGTCATATGTTTGGAACATCCACTGTCAATATACCAGGAATTATTTTGTTTTGGGGCTGATAATACTAGTCCACACTTGTCATATGCTTTCTTCTTCCAAACCTTGACATTTTCAGCAGTGGGGTTCAAGTCTGGATTGTATTTCCTTAAGCGACAATCTGTAGCTTTATGTCCATAATTATGACAGTTGTAACATTCTAGTTCACTGAATAATAGATCATAATGATTGTTATGCTCATAATTGTTGTTGTGTTTCACCTGTGTCCTTCTCCCAGTCATTACATGATTTATAGTCTATGATTGTTTGTTGCTTAGTTGTCTCAATCTTTGTTGTGGAAGATATTTATTCATTGAATATCTTGATTGTTCATATCTAAATCTTAAAGAACATTTTATAGCTTTGTGACCAAAATTAGAGCAGAAGAAACAATAACCATAGAAAAAATCTTTGTACCTTGAAAAAATCTGTCTTCTTTGAGGAGGTCAATTTCTTTCATGCTGATAATCTTTCTGGTCTACAAATTTGGTTCTGGTGCTTTTTCTTTCATTCCTTCTTGGTGGTTGATTTTATTTCTTTGTTTCTGCAGAGTGACTGTTGTCAATGTTTGAGGATTTGACAAACTTGATAGATTCTGTATTACTTGGATGATCACTACTTGATCCTTCTTCATATCCCAATCCAACTTTCAATTTTGAATTTCTTTGCTGATTTAAAATGGAGGTTAATCCTTCTGAGGCTTTAATACTTGGTAGATTTTGGTGATACAATCCTTTAAACTTCTCCATTTATTTTTTGGTTTTTACTATCTCTTCTTCTAAGGCTTCACACCTAACTTTCTTCTCTGAAAATTTGTGTTTCAGTATGTCTTCTATTTTCTTTGCCTCTTCTAATTCCACTTTCAGCAGAGCAAATTCTTCATTAGTTTTTTTACTTTCTTTCTCGAACTGTATCAACAATTGTTTTTGCTTTCTGTTCTTAATTCTGAGTCTGTCAATTTCTTCCAGTGCACTGATCAGTTCTCCTTCCATATCAACCACAGCTTCTTCATCATTATCATAACTGCCTATTCTTTTATTATCATAATCCTCTTTGGCCATAAGCATGAAGTCATTTTCCTTATCTTCACAGGAAGAGTCACTATCGGTGTCTTCTGAGGAATTGTCATTATTTGCAACCAAACTTTTCTTCTTATTATATTTCTTGTATTTGTACTTCTTTTCATCATCGAAGTTTTGATCCTTTTTCTGATGGGGACACTTAGATGAAAAATGATCTATCTTACCACAGTTAAAGCATTTGAAGGGCAACTTCCCTTGATATTTTCCTGATCCTTTCTTTAACCTTCTCACAAATTTTGCCTCAATATCATCTAATTCTAAATCAGTATTTTTGTCTGCTTTAAAAGATGCTTCTCTAGTACTGGATTTATCTTTTATAATTCTCATTTCATATGCGGTTAAGGTCCATAGAAGTTGATCAATGGACAGAGTTTTAAGATCATTTAATTCTTCTATTGCAGAGACTTTTGGATTAAATTTATTAGGCAGAGATCTTAAAATATTTTGAACTAAGAGTGAGTCATCAAACTTCTCACCAAGACCCTTCATGGCATTTACAAGTTTTTCAACTCTTAAAAAATACTTGCTAATTGTTTCATCTTCATTCATCTTTAGTTGTTCAAATTTCAATCTGTATGTTTGAAGTTT
>ML785142.1:90860-107456 GCA_009831015.1 Picea engelmannii
CTAGCACCCACTAGAAGGAAGCACCAACTCCCCTAATGTTCCAGCACCAACTGGATGGAAGCACCAACTTCCAGTTACACAGGCTCCAACCTGTATAATAGAGAACACTTGTTCTCCCTTGCACCACCCTGCCACCCTGGTTTTTCTGGCTGCAACCAGATGGAAGTTACAATTCCTTGTGCTCAAGCTCCCACTTGAACCTCCGAGGACAACAGTCCTCCCTAGCACCTCCCAAACACCCTGGAACATTAATGAATAAATAAACAGACAACTACACAGATAAATCGATTCTTACCAATCTTTCTTTGTTATGTAAATCTGGTCTTCTTCTAACTGTTCTGCAATTCTTCTCTTCCTTTGTCTGTTCTACAAATCTGCTCTGCTTCAACTTGTTCTGTCATTCTTCTCTGCATTAACTTGTTCTGTTATTATGCTCTGCTTTAACTTGTTCTGTTATTCTTCTCTGAGTTTTATCTCACACTACTCATATTCTCAGTCTCACATTGTGCATTCTATGATTTTCGCTTTGTTACAGTATCATTCAAATTTCATCCAGAATGACCACACGCACATAATCTGTCTCATCTTCTTTTATGCACCACACCTATAGCAGTTTCACTTCGAATCTTCTAAGGCAAAAGAGAAACCAACCGTCCAAGCAACTGAAATGCAATTGATCGGCAATCATGAGTCTATTTTGCTAACAGATTCATAACTGAGGAGTTAACATGAGAGAGAATAGTAACCCTCCGATCATATTCCAGTTTATCTACACCATTGGATAAATTTTATTAATCTTGCCTTTAAATTGGGTTTCATCATTTCGGCATTCCTGTGGCCAAGTGTCTCGACACTTCATATCGTTGTCTTTGAAACTTCGATACAGAGCTTTTCTACGCTAGCTCCTTCCTCAATATGACCAAGAGCATAACCAAGTGATTATGCATAAAGTGTTTTTTGCAAATTCGCATCCCGTGAATCTAGAGATGAGGCATCTTGACTCTCCAAGTCGCAATCCCCGAAACCCTGAAATGGAGCTTATCAGAACTGACTCCTTCCCTTCTCGTGACCACCAATGGTGACCATAGGTTGTGCCAAAAAGGTGCTTCACAAGTTTATAAACTTCATATGATCATCGATTGAAATCTCCATAGATCCGACGGTCCATATCTTATCACGATATCGCATCTCGCGAGTTTGGAGGTTATGTTTCTTGCCTCTCCAAATCGCGATAAGAGAAGCTCCGAGATGGAGCCGGATCAACGGTTTAGATCAAACCTTGATCTGACGACTGCGATTGAAACGCGATTTCGCATCTCATGAGTTCGGTGGTTATGTTTCTTACCTCTCCATGTCGCGATAGGCGAAGCTCCAATATTGAGCTCAGATCAACGGTCCAAAACACATCGTGAATTGACGGCTAGGATTAAATCATGATTTCGCATATCACGATTTCAACTCTCTTGTTTCTTACCTCTCCAAGTCACGAGTCGCGAAACTCCGAAATGGAGTCGACGGTCCAGATCAACCTTGATCTAATGGCTATGATTAAATCGCGATTTCGCATATTGCGATTTCAATTGTCATATTTCTTGCATCTCCAAGACGCGAGTCACGAAACTCCGAAATGGAGTCGATGGTCTTGATTAACAGTCCTGATCAACACTTGATCTGACGGTCATCAGGAACCTGCATCCAGAAAAAGAATTTGCGAACATCCTCCTTGAATTTCAAAAATGTACACTCGCTCGGGGGTTTCCTGGACCTTTTCAAATACAGCTTCATCTGGAAATACAATTTGATCAACTTCTACCACATTACTTGTTCGATTAAGCCATTGAAAGTGCAACAAACCCTCATCTCCCCTAGCTACACAAACAAGTCCTTTCCAAGTATCTGGTACAACCCGTGTCCCCTCCAGAGACAGCATTCCGGCCCAAAACTCCAGCATGATCTCCTGACAATTGAATCGGATGATGCATTATAGCATATAGAATCCGTTATGACCAAACCCTACAAACCCTTCCTGCAGCGTCTTCTTATAATGCCCATCTATTTCATACTTTCTGTACTCATGCCATCTACACTGTTGTACTTTGCCATCAATGACAAGTATACAAGCATGCACTGTCTATTAAAGATTTTCCAACAATATGTGTGTCATCATGACAAAATATGCTCAAACCAATCCCATCTGTCCATCATCTAACATTCCAAGGATGTTAGAGATAATGTGTCAAGGTAGTAAGTTACTGGATAAAACACTGCTCTACATCACACATGCCAAATTTCTGCAATAAAGGAGCAATTTCCTAGGTACAAGCCCGAGATGTCCCTCAAAGAACCATGTCAGGGCCATCCAAAACAAAGAAAAGTATAAGACAAGGAAATGTTCACAAAAAATATTAGTCCTTAAATCATGCAAAGTAAGATGTTACTTAATGTATAATCCATTTAAAAAAATCACCTCAATATCCCCTTCAGGCATCACACCAACCAAAGACCTTATGTGTATTGGAAAGTTTAAATATGGGAGGTCCTTCATTCGGCCCTATTAAGTGTGCTAATCTAGATAGGAAATAAAAGACCTAGTTATAGGGATAGGTCCTAAGGGATGAAATAAATAAATAAACCCTTCAAGAGTAAGTGTGATAGTGATATGAATTGGGGCTCACTTCATGACTTATGTTGTCATTAAATCTATTTCTATGAGTCCCTTTGTAGAGGGATCACTTCCTACTTGAGACACCCTTTCCTTGGTAAGTTTTACATTTCAAACCCCTTAATTTCATTTTGATACCCAATTATTATTTGCAAGTCCCCTTTACAGGTTTCAAGCTTTATTCCTTCATTTTTGTTGGGCTATAGTCCTTTATGATTGTTCATTCATTCACATCAGGACATGAGCAATTACCATTAGAGGGGGTAGAGCTCAAGATGGCCTATGGATTTTATGGTGGCATTTATTATTTATAACATAACATATATATAGCGCAGTTGTATCAATCTATGATCCTTCATCCCCTTCATCTCATGAGATAATGAACCATGAACCATTACCGAAGTTTAGTAAACTATAAGAGGATCCAATATGTAAAGTGTTAAGTATGGTGAGGAACATAACATTACCCTTCTAAGGACCCCCTAGTAGTACCCTGTTTCCTTGGGCGATGACAATATGGGACTAAGGCATAGAAGATGACCACCAAGGTGAAATGATACAACAAACATGACTTCCCAAGCCAATGATCCATTATCCAACTTGGACAAAAGATCCTCATCCACATGCCCATCAAATTAATCACAACACTTCGCATCAAAGGACTAACATACCTCATGGTGACACTATCTTACCATCTCCCATACACTAGGTTGCTTGGATGTGATGACCTTGGTTGATATTTAGTTGTAGAGAATAATGAGGGAGGTTGTTTGGATGCCATATATAGACATGATGGTAATCATCATGGTCAGGATCATTTTCTCCATTGTGGTCCATGAGACAATATCTCCTCTAGTAATAAGCCGAAACTGCAAAGATATTCAGGAATCATTGTAATTGTTTTTGGAACAACCCAACTGGTCATGGTCAAGGTCGTGGATAATCTAGAAAGTTTGTTATGGTTTCCAAAATCCTTTGAAGACATAGGGGGATGCATGTGGATATGTAATGATTAGGTTTGTATTCACTATAACTTATCAAGTAGTAGGATAATATGTAAGTTGTAGAGGATTTATAGCTATTGTTTTGTTTTTTATCAGTTCATATGTTCATAGATAATGTGTGTGAATATGGGAGAGAAAGTATATTTGATTGCATGGATCATCTCTATTTTAAATATTAATTCATATTGAGCAAGCTTTGGCCTTTGTGTATGTAAATGTATTTGAATTCTTTTGAGTTTAATAAATAAAGTTTGAAGCACATTTATCTCTGCATTTGATGAGTTATGGTTTGAATGTATGCATGTTTTGTATTATTTTGTGACATAATCCTGTGGTAGTTAAAAATGATGGATTGACCAGTTCACGAAGGTTTCTAGTATGTTTAATTCCATCACACCCTACACAAGATCGATGGTCTTTGTGATTTTCATGGCATCTCAGGTGAGACATTATTCAGTCCTTGAATAATGAATATGTCAATGTTTATGGGGTTTTGTTGGTAAAACCTATCAAACCATGGCTTTTAAACCACCCAATCCACCCAACAAATGGTTATGTTGTTGAGGCTTGAAGGTTTTTTACTACATGTTGAAGGATGAAAATGAGGTAGAAAGCTTCTAGGAAGAAGATACAAGACTTTCTATCTGAGAAGGAGGGCAATTTCATGGGGAGAGAGGCAAAGAACCTGCATATCAACCTAAAACATCAGAAACAAAGGTACATATATATAGATTTACATGAAATTTTCTTTCATAGTTTTTCTTGTTTATTTCATGATTGGATAAGAAGGCATATATAGATTAACTTGGCTTGGGGAGCCTAAAAATCACTAGTTTAGGACAAGATTATGATCAATAGGCAGATATCTGTGGATAATAAGTGGTCCAAAGATATCAAGTTTTTTTTTTAGGATGTGAAAGAAGGGTATATTGTTGAGTTTTCTATTGAGTGTGGTGAGTCCTTCAATAACGTTGAGAGACAATTTGCATTCGACCCTAGAAGGATATTGTTAGAAGAAATCCCTTTGTGGATAAGATGTTGTTGATTGAGAAGAGAATAATACACATGGATCCCGATATAATGGTAAATCAAACCTTGACATGTTGGGGGGGATGGAAAGAAGGGGGAAGAATACAAGTGTCAGTATATGATGAATCCATCAAAAGGGATCTAGAAAAAGAATAGGTGAGGTGAGAAGATAATGGATCCGGAAGAATAGAGGAGAAAAAGAGTTGAGAGATATGCAAGTTGAGAAGAGAAGAAAGGAAAATAAATAAATGGGTGACGAACATGTGGTAAGATCAAAGATCAAGAAAAAACAAATCATGCTAGAAGGATGTGTAGGGGAAATATATGTGTCATAGAGAAGAAAAAAAGGAGAAAGGTTGTTGAAGAGACATGTTCCTAG
This sequence comes from Picea engelmannii, assembly GCA_009831015.1. NCBI lineage: Eukaryota > Viridiplantae > Streptophyta > Pinopsida > Pinales > Pinaceae > Picea > Picea engelmannii. The sequence continues at coordinate 95,935 of ML785142.1, forward strand.
GGATGAGGTATCAAGATATGATACATAAGTAGTGGGAATAAGATTAAATAACATGAATTCAGACCCCCTTGGCTAGTAAGAGAGGTATTCATGTCAGAGGAAGATAGGGCATAGAGTAGTGGCACCAACATAGTAGAAGATAGCGACAAATACCTCCAAGGATAAAAGACCTTGGAGCTTATGGGAAGAATTTATCAAATAGAGATAGATATCTATTTTGGATGGCTCACTGAAGAATATGTACGAGTATGAAGGAACCACCTCTTTGAACAACCTCTCTTATGCATTTTTCATCAAAAATAAAGAACCAAAGAAAGTGCAGAGGTAAGAGAGATTAGAATAAAGGGAAGAAGAAGATATGAGTGAAGGAGAAGTCAAAGTTAGAAACACTTCACAAGAAAGAGCATAAGTATCATCAACAATTGGCAACACTTCACAAGAAAGAGCATAAGTATCATCAACAGTTACCAACACTTCACAAGACAGAGCATATGTATCATCACCAACCAGTAGTCAGTCAGGAAGACACAGTTCTAGATCTAGTATGGAGAACTAAGGCTCAACTATGAGGCTTCTTTCATTTCATGGGATGGGAAGAGACAATGCAGAACAATGTTGGTTTATCTGTGAAGATATATGGTCTGTGAGGAGAGTCACGAATGAGGCATCTAAGATTGTGTAGATGGAGACCACCTTTAGAGATAGATCTCTGACATGGTACATGAAGTACATGACTATTACATCCGTCGGACAATCAAGGTCCTTTACAAAGATAAAGAGATATTTACTTATGGAATTTTAGAAACCTAAGTCAAAATCATAGTGCATCACTGAGATCAAAGAGAAAAAGCATCAAGTTGGAGAAACCATGTGGGACTATGACCAGGGGTTCAAAATTTTGTTGGACGGAATGACATTTCATACATAGGATGTCCAACATAGATAATGTTTTATTTTAGGAATCCTACACCATATTCAGGTCCCACTCACCTAGAAAAAAGTGACGACCTAGGCAGAGGATGTGAAAACTGTTATGCACTTACAAGCTATGCTAGGAGGTGGTGAAACATTAGAAGGGTTGTCACAGTTATAATCTCGACTTGCAAACCTCACCATGAAACTACATGAGATTCCTAAGGCTAAGGTAGTGCATTATAATGTGTGGTATACTACATGTCTCACTGAAGGTCACCATAGGAACACGTGTCCTACATTGGGAAGTTACACAACGATAGGTGCAACGAATTTGTTTCCAACCAAACCACGAACCAGTTGGTCTGATATTTTCATACAATGGGGCCATATACCTCCTTGTTTCCCAACACTATAGAAGTATCAAAATACTACACAAACTCATTGTGCAATTTTTTCACATCCATGGGCCATGATGTGAACAATTGTCGGTCACTACAAATGATTTAGAATCACACTACATATGCTTTCCAAGTACAAGAATAAAAAAAGGGTGGAGACTATAGAGGCTTCAATAGACAAGGATACCAAGGAGGATAGAGAGGAGGATATGGATGAGGAATAGGAGAGGATATGATTGTTGGGTATGTGTTTTATTCTTTGCATGACTAGAGTAAGTGTATGCTACATTGTGTCGGGTGTGTAGGGGGGTGTGAGGGAGGCCGCCAGGCCTCTCCCTTTGGGGGTTCTGAGGAAACAACTCCAAGAATTTGTTTTTGCCTCAGGAAATGTGTCGCATTTTTGCCTCGTTTTTTCGTGTCACCTAGATTTTCGTGTCCATTGTTGGGAAGTTTTTTTTAGCACATGGTTTTTGCCAATGGTTTTCTATTTCCAGTTATGGAATTAGGGTTGTTGAATAATCCAAGTCATTGGGTTAGGGTTTTGGATGTTGCTGGCTCCTATATGTATATTTTATTGTAAACAATGTATCACTATGAATGAATATAGAATATGTTGGTTTTCTTAGTTTGGGTTTCCAGGGGAAAAATCTTTGTGTAATGTGTGTATTTTTCATTGTATCTTTTTTGTTCTTTTATTGAAAATATGTTTGCAGTAAAATATTGTACAAGGTTAAAATCTACATTTGGTATCAAAGAAATTATTGGATTCAGGAAGACACCTCTGTGGTCAAGGGTTTGGATTGGGATTGTGATCAACCTTGTTACAATGGGATATATGTGGTATTGTTTTTTTGGGTGAAAATAAATGGAGAGTAGTTTGAAACTGGAGATCAAAAAGTTTAATGGGAATATCTGTTGGTGGACATAGATTAGTGGATCACGGTGGATCTAGGTACTTCACCTACAGGAACTCCAATAGATGACTGGAAAAAGTTGGATCAGAAGGCAAAGAACACAATCCGATTGTGTCTCTCAAATTCAATATTAATGAATGTTTCAGAGGAAGATACAACAAAGGATTTATGGGATAATTTGGGGAAGTTGTATCATTCTAAGTGCCTAGTAAATAAACTAGTCCTAAGAAATAATTTGTATAACCTAAGGATGAGAGATGGAGACTTAGTGACAGATCATTTGAATGCCTTCAATACTTTGGTAAGTTAGTTAGTATCTCTTGGTATAAAAAAAATTAGATGAAGATACATGTATCATTTTGTTGTGATCTTTACCAAACTCATGGGATAGTCTGGTTTTGGCCATAGGTAGTAATACAACTTCCTTGAAGTTTGATGAAGTGGTATCATCCTTGTTGTCGGAGGAGATGAGATGAAAGAACATGGAAGGACAGAGCACATATGCATTATTTGTAGGAGGATTCTCCCAGGAAAGAAATATATCTAAGTGCTCAAGTGGGAGGTCTAAGTTTAAGGGTAGATATAAATCTCTTGGAAATTTTGTAAAGGTATGTTGCATATGTGGAAAACAAGGGCACTACAAGAAGCAATGTAAATCCAAAATTGAGAAAAAGAAGGAATCTAAAAAAGCTCCTTCTAGAGAAGAAAAGACATCCAAGGAAGAAGGAGGGGATGTGTACTTGGCTTCTTCAAGCATACATGCATATCATGAGGCATGGTTGGTTGACACAGGTGCATCCTTTTATATGTCTCCCCACAGGAAGTTGTTCTGTGAATATGAAAAGTATGATGGACGTAATGTTTTCCTAGGTGACGACTCGACAAACAAATTCATAGGACAAGGAAAATTCAAGTTGAGGCTCATAGATGGAAGGATTATAACACTACCTAGTGTTCTGAACATCCCAGGTTTGGCCAGAAATTTGAATTTTGTAACAAAAATGGATGATGCAGGGGTAAAAACAATATTTGAAAAGGAAACCTGCAAGATGGTTTAAGGAGCAATGATGTTGCTAAAGGGACTTTGGTTTGGAACTCTGTATAAGATTCAAGGAAGAACTATTAGTGATGGGTGTAATAGTTCCATTTTTCCTGATATTGGATTTGAAGAAGGAATAACTCCTACAATCTCTCGAGAAAAGGCTATGATGTGGAATCAAATACTAGGGCATATAGGAGAGAAGGGTCTTCAACTACTACACGGTAAAGGTATGGTTGAAGGTATGACTAACTACCTTCTATATTTTGATTTCTATGAACATTGTATATATGGGAAGCAGAATCAAGTAAGATTCCCCTTTGGTGCAATGAGGGTAGAAATAATTTTATGGCTAGTTCACAGTGGTGTGATTGGACCTGTGCCAGTTCCATCATTGGGAAAATATATGTATTCTATCTCATTTGTAGATGACTTCTCGAGGAATACTTGGATATATTTCCTGAGGAAGGAATATGAATTATTTGACAGGTTTAAAGAGTTTAAGGATCTTGTTTAGAATCAAATGGAGAAAAGAATTAAGGTGCTAAGGACAGATAATGGTGGAGAGTTCTACAGGAATGAATTTGAAGAATTATGTAAGAAGTGCGGTATAGCAAGGCGGAAGAATACTCCATATACACCTCAACAGAATGGAATTGTAGAAAGGATGAGCATGACACTAATGGAAAAAGAAAGGTGCATGCTCAGTGGTGATGGATTAGGGAAATAATTCTGGGTAGAGGTAGTGGGTATTGCATGTTACCTAGTCAATAAATCACCCTCATCAGCATTGGATGAAAAGAATCCAAAAGAGGTATGGACTAGTGAGAAACCTTCTCTCACACATCTCAATGTATTTGGTTGTGAAGCCTATGTTCATGTTCCAATGGAAAATAGGAGTAATCTAGATAACAATGGTGAAAAGTGTATCTTTATTGGGTATAAAGATGGTCTCAAAGGTTATAATCTTTGGAACACAGAAACTAAAAATATTGTGTATAGACGAGATGTGGTATTTAGAAAAATGAAGGATTTTGTTAAATATGAATTCCTACCAAGGAAGAACCGGAGAAAATAGATTTTTATTTAAAGGATGATGAATCGGACTCTACAGAAGAAAAGGAATAAGAAAAAGAAGATCCTCATACTCCAGTATTGAGGAGATCGGTTTGATAAACAAAGATACCAAAAAGGTATACTCCATCTGACTTTTGTTCAAATTTTTCTTTGTCTATTACTAATGATGATCCTAGAACTATTAGGGATTCATTGGATTCAGAGGATCAAAAACTATGGAAAAAGGCTATGGATGAAGAAATGGTAGCCTTGGATAAGAATGAGGCTTGGGATCTAGAGGAGTTTTCGACTGAAATAAATCCCATTGGAAACAAATGGGTATTTAAAAAAAAGTTGAATGTAGAAGGCAAAGGGGAGAAATACAAAGCTTAGTTAGTAGAAAAGGGTTATTCCCAAGTTGAGGGAATTGATTTTGGTGAGATTTTTTCTCTTGTTGCCAAGTTAACTTCTATAAGATTTTTATTTTATATGTTGTTGTTGCATTTGATTTTGAAGTAGAACAGATGGATGTAAAGACAACATTCCTACATGGGGATCTGGAAGAAGAAATCTATATGAAGCATCCAAAAGGATTTGTTGTGAAAGGAAAGAAGGAGTTGGTATGCAAGCTGAAAAAGTCCATGTATGGTTTAAATAAATCACCAAGGATGTTGTATCAAAATTTTGATACTTATATGCTAGGACTTGGCGTCGAAAGAATCAAAGAGGATCACCGTGTGTATTTTAAATTAATTGGTAATCATTTGATTTATTTGGTCTAGTATGTGGATGACATGTTGTTGATAGGAAACAACAAGGAGATTATCCAGGATGCAAAAAATGAGTTGTCATCTAAATTTGACATGAAGGATCTCGGTGCTTCAAATTTAATTTTGGGCATGGAAATTAAAAGAGATTGGAAAAAGAGGAAACCCTGGTTAAATCATAGAAAATATGTCGAGACAATATTGCATAGGTTTAATATAGAGGATTGTAAAATGGTCAAGGTACCTATTCATGTTGGTGTAAATTTATCTACGGATCAGTGTCCCAAGACATAGGAAGAGGAGGAGGACATGTATCATGTTCCATATGTGAGTGTAGTTGGAAGTTTGATGTATGCAATGGTATGTACTAGGCTAGACATTGCACATGCAATGAGAGTTTTGAGCAGGTATATGTCAAAACCAGAGAAGGAGCAATGGACAACAGTAAAAAGGGTTTTCAGGTATTTGTGTGGCACTGCTAGCTATGGATTGTGCTACCAAGGAAGACCAGGATTGAACAGAGTGTTGGAAATGCATGGCTTTGTGGATGCAGGCTGACCTAAAGATCTAGATCGTAGGAGATATACAAGTGGGTATGTGTTTAACCTGTTTGTAGGAGCAATTAGTTAGATGAGAAAAAGAGAGGTTGTAGTGACACTTTCAACTACATAAGCTAAATACATGTCATCCACTCATACAAGTAAGGAAGAATTATGGTTACAAAGATTTTGTTCAGGTATTGGGTTGGTACAACAAGTTGTAAGGATAGATTGTGAAAGTTAGAGTGCAATTTTACTAACGAATAACCCAACTTAACATTCAAAGACAAAGCATATTGATATTCAATATCACTTTGTGAGAGACATGGTTTAAGAAAATAAAGTGTTGTTGATGAAGGTGGACACTTTGAATAATGTTGCACATTCATTAAAAAAATCTATGAGCACTGAGAAGTTCTCTTGGTGTAGATGATCCATGGGAATTGTTTCCCTAGATTTGCTGACTATATAACCCTATAACCCCATGTATGCAAACAAAACAACAAGTGGGAGAAGGTTGGGTATGTGTTATATTCTTTACATGACTAGCATTAGTTCCTTTTAAGTTGCACCAAGCGTGCAAAGGGTTTGAGGGGGGGCCTCTAGGCCCCACCTTTCGGGGTTCAGGGGCAGCGCCCTCGAGAAATTATTTTTTCCTTAGGAAATGTCTCGCATATTTTCCTCATTTTTCATGTTTCCTCAATTTTTGTGTCGATTGTTGGGAATTGTTTTTTCGACACATGGTTTTTGTCGATGGTTTTCTATTTCCAGTTAATGGATTAGGGTTGTTGACTAATCCAGGTCATTGGGTTAGGGTTTTGGATTCCAATGGTTCCTATATGTATATTGTATTGTAAAGAATGTATCAATATGAATGAATATAGAATATGTTGGTTTTCCTGGTTTGGGTTTCCTGGGGAAAAATCTTTGTATAATGTGTGTATTTTCCATTGTATATTTTCTGTTCTTTTATTGAAAATCTGTTTGCAGTAAAATATTGTACAAGGTTAAAAGCTACAACGGTGGTGGTGGAGAAGTACCAGCTACCAAATTTAACTATGGTGAAGTATGCCACTTTTCATGATTATATACCAAGAAACACACACTTTTTGGATATTTCCATAGTTTATATCACTTCATGGAGGATTTCACAAACTTGTTGGAAAGTTGGGAAGAGAAGAAGGGGCATTGTAATATGGATACTATGGATCCATGCAAAGGTCAAAATCCAAAATAATATGTTGATGTATGGGTGTTAAACGAACAAGTCATCCATACAAGAATGGACCTAGAATGAGGAGAATCATTAGGTCAAAATGTAGAAGGAAAGATCTAAAAAGAAATGCAAGAACCTTCAAAGTTTGATGGAGCATAGAAAAATTAGTTCCTGCACGATGCATAGAGTGTTATTGAAAAAAAAAACATGTGTGAGGAATTGCAACACATGGTAGAGAGAGCATCGAAAGAATCCCACACACATGAAGAATTGCAACTCATGGTGCAGAGTGAGAAGGAAGAAGCTTGCATGCACGAGGAAGTACAACATTTATCACATAAGGAAAAGGAAGAGGAATGCATTCATGAAGAGTCACAAGAGGAAACCCATAGAAACAATTACTGTGAGGTTGAATCAGAAAACCAAGTGAGTTCTTGCACTATTTCCTTCAGATGTTAAGTAATCCTAAAGTTGTGAAGAAATTGACCCACATGTTGACAAGATGTATGATCCAAATTATTTTCGGCATGAAATGAGAGCGGAGATATAATAAAGAAATGTAAAAAGATATCTCAGATATCCAATATTCTAATACAAATGTATCAGAGATGCAACCATAAAAACATATATATAGTAATACACAATTTTCTATTAATGAGCGAAAATGTACAAAGACTGTAAAATACATAGTGAAAGACTCGCTAGAATGGTGGCAGTTTATATCTGAGAAGAGATGTGATGAATACTCGTGTCTATGAGAAGATGATTTTATAATGAGGCTCCAAATTCCTTTTTATCATAAATAAATCCAAAACCCTAACCCCGAAAGATGAAAAACCAACAGTTTTGTGGACCTCGTTTTGGGTAGTTTGGTGTATCAACTTCCCGAGGGTGTAACTTTGGCATACAATATTTGTTTGGGGCACACGATAGCTTGTTTGAAAGGTATTTTCAAGGAGATTCATTTTGGGGGATAAATAAGAACCTTTGATTATCATTAATAAGATATATCTCGAAAAAACTTCATTTAGGCCCTCAAAATGGCCCGGAAGTTAAAAACTGCTAAAAATAGTAAATTGCCAAAATTGCCAGAAAACTATTTTGAGCGAGTTGAAAAATGTGGATGGTCACAGAGATACACTTGGATCAATCCTCCCTCCTTAGGAAGAAATGGTCTCCATTGCGTTGAGTGCCCAGGGGAGAGGGAAAAGAGTTTATTGAATCTACATCTTGATGAGCTGCTTGCCTTGTTGGAGAAGTTGCATTCCTTAGATTTTTGAAGGTTTTCACAAACCTGTGGTTGGAATGGTTGGACCTTTTTAACCAGTCTAGATATATAATATTTATGTGTGCAGAAGGAATCTTTGAACTTTTGTGCAATATTTTCGACCTGCTTCTGTTGGATAGAAGGTGCTTTGGCCAAGGTTGTAGTGGTTGCAGTATCCTTATGTTCACCTTTTAAACAAATTGTGAAGCTAAATTTTGTAGTATGATATACTACCTTGCGACACTTTTTAAGTGGGAGAATAGTCGGAACCACCTCTAGTATCTTGTAGAGATGACCCACTAGAGTAACAATGACACTACGGGGTAGAGACTCATAGATATCATGTCACTTCCACATATATGGTTGACCCAAGAGGACATCACAGACATCCAATGAGGAAAAATCACATAATATCTCATCCTTGAAGGGTTGGATGTTGTATGACAATCGACATTGTTAGCCGACACAGAGATCTCATCCCTAGCGAAGCCACCCGATATTGTATGGTTGTGGGTGTGTTGTTGTCGACAATCCCAACTGTTTGACGACCTCTGCTGAGATGAGGTTATTCTGGCTTCCTCTATCAACAATAAAATGTAGTGGGGTCCCCTTCACCCACATCTTTGAATGAAAAAGGTTATCCCCCTCTTCAGGATCCGTTGATTCTTATGGTTGAATCATTGCGGTCGTGACAATAGAAGTGGGGTATACGTCGATGATTTATCTTCTGTTAGTATTTTCTGAATCCAATTCTGAATCAGGGTTCGGCTCCTTGCATTTGATTTCGGCCACCAATGATTGTTTTGAGTGACATTCATCGGTGTTGTGCTAGGGGAATTTGTGGAAATTGCACCATTTTTCGGTGTCTTTCTTCATTTTCACGTGAAACTTCTTTTCCTATGGCTTGGACTGGTTTTTGGGAGACTGTTTGTTAGGGTCATCTTTATCATACTTATGGTGCTTATATAACTCCCATTTGTTCTGGTTCTTAAATTTCTACTCGATTTTAACAACATATCGATAAGAAACACCGAGTTATGAGATGTCTAGAAAATCCATTTCAGTTTGGATGTATCTGTGTAGATCCCCACAGTATTTCAGAACCAAATTTCGTTCTGAGTATTTGATACCCATATTGGTGCACAAGGTATGGAAGTTATTGGTGAACTTCATAACTTCTTGGCCCCTCTCTTGCCACAGTGTGGTCCATATCATATACTGGTCCTCATAGTTTCCAATAGGGTAATAATGTTCCTTTATTGTGTCCACATAAAAATCCCGAGTTAGATCGGCCCTATATATTCTAGAATCTTCTATGGAACTTTGCTCCCAGTAAGTTTCCTACCAATGTTTGACATGGGGGAGATATTTAAGGAGTGCGGAGGTGATCTTTTCCTAGTCAGAAAAATGGTGAATAGAGAAATAACCTTCTAGCATATTTAACCATTTGTCTAGGGCATCCACACTATCTGATCTTCAAATACGGGAATATCAAAATTAAAATGTACCTTGAAAGGAGAGGTGCTTCCAAAGTGGTTGTTTGATGAATATGCACATGTTTCTATCAACAGACGTTGAAGGATGTGGGAACAATTCTCCATCATTTTGTCCCTGTGTCGCGTGAGAGCTTGCCCAAGCAACTGATTGATAGAATCGTCTGCTCCACCATTTTTCTTTTCTTCTGCCATGGAGGGTTTCTTGGGTGTTCAAGAGAGATTTTAATCAATAGAGACAAGATCGGGACCCAAATTTCTATACTCGGACCTCGTTGGGGACATGCACCAAAAAAAAAATGATAAAGAGCATCCTGCTCTGATACCACTGATCCAGATTATTTTCGGCATGAAGTGAGAGCAAAGATATAATAAAGAAATGTACAGAGATATTTCATATATCCAATATTATAACATAAATGTATCAGATATGCAACCATAAACACAGATATACATTAATACACAATTTTCTATTAATGAGCGAAAATGTACAAAGACTCTAAAATATAGAGTGAAAGACTCGCTAGACTGGTGACAACTTATCTCTGAGAAGAGACGTGATGACTACTCACATATGTGAGAATATTGTTTTACAATGACGCTCCAAATACTTTTTTATCATAAATAAAATAAAAAACCCTAACCCTGGAAGATGAAAAGCCAACAGTTTTGTGGACCCCGTTTTGGGTAGTTTGGTGTATCAACTTCCCGAGGGCATAACTTTGGCATACAATCTCCATTTTGGGCACACGATAGCTCGTTCGAAAAGTATCATTGAAGAGATTCGTTTTGGTGGCTCAATAAGAGCATTGGGTTATTATTGAGAAGTTGTATCCTGAAAAACCTTAATTTAGGCCCTCAAAATGGCCCAAAAAGTTAAAAACTGCTAAAAATAGTAAATTGTCAAAATTGCCAGAAAACTATTTTGAGCTAGTTGGAAAAGGTTGGTGGCCACCAATAACCACCTCTATAAATGTATGAGGTAATAGGATACCACTTCTATAGCTATGTTTCCCTGCTACCAAAATGGGATATGTTCCAAGTAAGAAGTCAAAATCACACATGAAGAGAATTCTGTTGGATTACTCAAACGAGGGGTGAATCAGTAATAGAGAAATGTAATCCTTTTTAACCATATAATCCAATTGTTATATCAATGAATCATTATCATCCAATAACTGTAGAGTAATTAAGCAATGAACAAATGAACAAACATACACATACACAGTACACTAGTGTTTTACGTGGAAACCCAAATCGGGAGAAACCACTAAATGTTTTTTCTTATATGTCTTGAAGAATTACATTAATTGGAAGCACCAACTTCCTTTGTTTTCCAGCTGCAACTAGAAGGAGGCTCCAACCCCCTTGTTTCTCAAGCTACAACCTGAGGGAATCTCCAACTCCCCAATTCTCTGGCTACAACCAGAAGGAGGCTACAACCCCCTATGTTCTCCCTCTACAACCGGAAGGTGGCTACAACCACCTGTCCTTGCCTCATCCTGCCACCCTGAAGTAGAAGTAGAATGATGGAACCACTGTCAACTTGTCACTGTGAGGTATATCGTTTTCTGTACCAATAAATCTGAACCATGCATCAACCTGTACCTCAACCTGTAATCATCCTGTACCATAAACAAGTGCATCAACCATGTACCAACATGTACCAAATAACTTGTAATCAACATGTACCATAAACAAGTGCATCCAACCATGTACCAAGTATGTACCAATAATGTTTCAACTACTCATCAACTATGAATCATCAATATGTACCAACTGTTAATGTTTATGCCATTATTATAGTTCTTTGCATTTCAATAGATAAGAGCATCATAAGAACAAGATCACTGAGAAATACACATTCACAAGAGACACAACATTTATCCTGGGAAACCCTCTAGGGGAAGAAAACCCA
>ML785142.1:112745-152515 GCA_009831015.1 Picea engelmannii
CTGGAGCCTTGACCTCAAGAGTGAGTGCTTGCTTTTCTTCCAGGTCTCCTTCACTCAAGTGACGAGTGCTTTCTTCAACCTATCTTCTGTACTAAGACAATACGCTAACTTGACAAAAGGCTAGGTTAGAGGATAAGCTATGTGATCAACTTTCAATCCTTCTAATAATTTGATCATAGCTTCAACATGCAACACTGATAATGTCAAAATAGATGTATATCAAAATAATCACACCTAGGTTGCATCATTCCTCTGAATGTGTTGGATCTTGAGATCCTTCTAGATCTATGGCAAGAGATCCCTTCTCCTGCAAATACTCTTTAGGGTTTAACCATTAAACATATGTGAGTACATATGATGCAGGAGCATCTCAAGCGAGACCGCGCGGAGACAAAAAACAGCTAGAAAAGCACACAGTACAAATTTTGAAAATGTCTTGAAACATTAATGAAGTCAACAAGTGGAGGCACACTTGTAAAATGTAAACATACCTTGAGCGATCTGCTCTCATCCTTAGTAGGTAGAAGGAATTTATGATAGTTAATGCAAGTAGATAGAATTTAATGCCTAGATTAGACAATTTAGAATGAAAGAGGGAAATGGGATATAGACACCCTCATTGTGTATTGTAAAAAAGAGATTATGCCAATTGAGAGCACAGAGCATAGAAGAGAAGAAGCAGAGAGCTATGTAGACGAATTCCATGTACAGAAGTTTTGGATTAATACAAAAAGGCTTTGATTCAGACTCATGGTGTTGTGATATTCTCTGTGTATGCATTTTGAATGTTATGCTCATGAATGCTTTACTCTTTCTATCATGCAATTGCTTTTATGCTATGTATGAATGATTTCTCTTTGAATGTTTGAAATCTGAGAGGAACAGTAAGAAATGAGTTTCAATTGTTTCTTTGTCTGAGTGAGTAAAATTCCTGCAAGGAGTACAGTGGAGTTTGTCCGCAAGGAGTGCGTCGACAGAAGTCAGAGTTCATCTATGAAATCTCAAGAGAGATAACAATTGTTCTCATTTTAACAGAAGTGCAGTTAGGCACAGGATCCGTGCAAGGTGTGCACAGGCCGAGTAGAGTTCAAATTTGTAACCTGAACGAAGTATTGAGAGACTGATGCTGCAAGGAGTGCATAGAGTCGAAGGGTTTTAAATTCCTTGGAGAAATTAAAGAATTTGTTGTAAGGAGTGCACGTAGGAGTCTTCTTCAAGACTCAGAGTTGGAGAAGGTTTATAAGAAATAGAGCCTCCACGGTCGTCAAAGGAAGTACAAGAAGTTTGTTCATTGGAGCAGTGAGAAGGCGTCGCAAGTTTGTGTCACAGGCAGTTAAGTACCGTGGGAAAACCACTTTGGTAAAAAGTTGCAGAAGTCCTTGAGAAGGAAAGAACGGACGGTCGAAATTCTCTATGGGGAATTCGCAAAGTCCCGCCAGCCGTCAAATCTCACGGAGGAGCAGGGGAGTTACGGCGAGTATTCCCAAAGGCTCAAAGCTCAGGAGAGCCAGAACCGTAGATCCAAACCAATGAAGTTCGTTGGATCTACCCGTGGATTTCCATTTCGGGGTTTCGTGAGATGGAGTCCCGAAATCTTTGCATCAGGATTCGCGAAGTGCGAAGTCCCGAAAAAGGTGGAAAGTGTAGTTGTGGACCAGCGTCGGGATTCGTGTTGAGGATTGATGTTTCGGGATTTCGAGAAATAGAAAGTCGGGATTTCAGAGGTCGTGGAGCAGAGTTGCATGACATCGCGACTCGCGAACTCATGAAAGCCAAATAGCTGAAATTGATATCGGGATTCGGGAATTTGGGGTTTGCGTTGATAATATATTTTGTTATCAAGAGTCTCTAACTCCCGATACGTGAAAATAGCGCTGACTATTGGATCAAGCGGGGAATCACAGTCGTTGATTTATTTTGGTGACCGAATATCGGAGTTCGGTAATTCGGGTTTCGGGGGTTTGAGAGGTAAGATACTTGACCACCGGATTCGCGAAATCGCGAAGTTCGATCTCCCGGAGCACAAAGGGAGATTCCACGAGGTTTTGTTGTGGGTGTAGATTTCTCGGAAGAGAAATAGAAGAGAAAATTGTTGAGAGCTCTTCGGGCCAGTTGAGAGGAAAGATCCTGTGTACGTGGACTTCTGACCTGCGGGTTAGGAGGTCTGCGTCAAGGTTGGTATCATAGAACGGAAAGGTTTCTTTTCTTTCTGTAGCAGGGAAAAGGAGAATTCACCATGCTGCCAAGAAGAAGGGACAGGCAAACACCCGATCCACCAGAAGATAGGGAAATGCCGAGAAGAAGGGGTAGGAAGATGCCTGATCCATCCATAGAAAGAGAAATGCGTGACTTACGCGCCCGACTTGAGGACATGGAGACAACACAGAGGCACACAGTCAGTGCTGGGGATCTTAGTGATTCCCAAAGTGAAATTGAGGATGAACATGAAGGGGAAGAAGTTGCAGTCGAATATGCAACAAACGAACGCCTGATTAGGGCTATTGCAAGAATGGGTGCAAGAGAGAAAATGGACATTCCAGTTTATGAGGGAAACTTGGATACAGAGGAGCTTCTAGACTGGATTAGAGATCTGGACACATACTTTAACTATGAAGATGTTGAAGAGGACAAGAAGGTCAAACATGTTGTCACGAGATTCAAAGGACATGCAGTATTGTGGTGGGATGAACTACAAGCTGACAGACACTGCAAATGCAAGCAAAAGATTAAGAGTTGGGACAGGATGATCGCAAATATGAAGGTGAAATTCATCCCCAGAGATTACCAGATTACTCTATTTCGAAGAATTCTATAGGCTGAACATCAGGACAGGTCATCGGGAAAGCGATGATGAAAAAGTTGGCAAGTACATGAATGGCCTGAGATACGAAATGCAAGACGAAATGAGCATGATGACCATCCGAATGGTGGAAGATGCTTATCAGATGGCTCTAAAAGCTGAAGAGAAGCTGAGTCAAAAGCAAGGTCAAAGAGGCCGAGGCAGAAGTCAGCCCAAAGGCAAATCAGTTGCCCAAGATAAAAATCAAAAACCCAAGGAGGACTGGAAGAAACCTCAAACTCGAACTGAGAGAGGTGGAAGCTCATAGCGAGGGCAATATGCTGAGCAGAGAGGGCAGCATACCGAACAGAGAGGAGATTATGCTGATAATAACATTTTTCCTCGTACTAGAGGTAGAGGAAGAGGAAGAGGTGGAGTAATAACATGCTTCACATGCGGAAAGAATGGACACAAGTCTTATGAGTGTCCGAACAAAAAGAAAGAAGGAGGAGAGCCTCACATTGCCAAAGCTCAAAGGCAGAATGTTGAGGCAGAGGATGCTGAAGGCGGAAGATCATTGATGATGCAAAAATCTCTTTTGACACCAGAGAAGGAGGTGGAGAGTTCAGTCCAAAGAAACAGACTTTTCCAGACTTCTTGCAAGACCAAGGACAGGGTATGCAAGTTCATTGTGGATAGTGGTAGCACAGATAACCTCGTTTCTACAGAGATGGTAGAAAAGCTGGAGCTAGAGACGATTGATCATTCAAGCCTATACAGAGTTTCATGGCTACAAAAAGGACATCAGGTAACTTTCACTAAACAGTGTTTAGTTGAATTTAAGATAGGAGGATATAATGATAAGATACTTTGTGATGTTATTCTCATGGATGTTTGTCATCTATTGCTAGGTAGAATGTGGCAATATGACAGGAATATGATTCATGATGGGAGAATGAACACATACACCCAAGAGAAGAATGGGAGGACTCACATGTTGCTTCCAATAAAGGATAAAGAAGTGAAACCTGAAGTAAGAAACATTGTACTTCTCATGAGTGGGAAGGAACTTCTTACAGAGGTCAAGAAGAAGGAAGATCCACAATTCATTATGGTCAGGAAACCAAAGATTGTTTTGACCAGCACAAGGGTAGATGATTTACCAAAAGATGTTCAAGAACTACTGGAAGAGTTCGCTGACATAGTAGTGGATGAAATACCTCGTTCGTTACCACTGATCAGAAGTGTGAGTCATCATATTGATTTCATACCAGGAGCTATTTTTCCAAACAAAGCAGCGTACAGATTGACGCCGCAGGAGAATGAAGAGGTCAAAAGACAAGTCCAGGATTTGTTGGACAAAGGTTTGGTCAGGGAAAGCTTGAGTCTGTGTGTTGTTCCGACAGTACTCAGTCCGAAGAAAGACGGAGGATGGAGGATGTGTACTGACTCGAGGGTGATCAACAAGATAACCATCAGGTACAGATTTCCATTGTCAAGGATGGATGATCTGATGGATTGCTTGAGTGAAGAAAAAATATTTTCAAAGATTGATTTGAAAAGTGAATATCACCAGATTCACATGAGAGAAGGTGACGAATGAAAAGCAGCATTCAAGACTAATGAAGGGTTGTATGAATGGCTTGTTATGCCATTTGGTTTAACAAATGTGCCGAGTACCTTCATGAGGTTCATGAACAAAGTCCTAAGGGAGTTCATCAGAAAATTTGTCATTGTGTATCTGGATGACATACTGATTTTCAGTAAAATAGTGGCAGAGCATCTGAAACATTTGGCTACAATGATGAAGAGGTTGCAGCAGGAGAAGCTGTTGGTAAACATGAAGAAGTCCTCATTCATGAAAACAAAGCTCATTTATTTGGGGTTTTTTATTTCTGCAGATGAGTTGAGGATGGATCCGGATAAAGTGGAGGTAATCAAGAATTGGCCATCACCAAAGGATATCTTTGAGGTGAGAAGTTTTCATGGATTGGCTAGTTTCTACCGAAAATTCATTAGAAATTTCAGTGGAATTAGTGCACCGATGATGGACACGGTGAAGAAGAGACACAAATCTTTTCACTGGATAGAATACATGATCTAGGAAGGATTACTATTTAAAGGTAATCATCTTTGTATTCCAAAATTCTCCATGAGGGAGAATTTGCTAAAGGAGAAACACAGTGGAGGATTGGTCGAGCACTTTGGTCATGACAAGACGTTTGTAAAGTTGAATGAGTCATATTTTTGGCCAGGAATGTGAGCAGACGTCAAAAGGTTCGTGGACATATGCAAAATTTACCAGCATTCGAAGGGAAAGAAGCAGAATGCATGGTTTTATCAACCGTTACCCATACCTGAGAAGCCGTGGGATGCAGTCAGCATGGATTTCATATTGGGGTTGCCAAGAACAAAAAGAGGGTTTGACTCAATCTTTGTGGTGGTGGATAGATTTTCCAAGATGGCACACTTCATTCCATGTCATAAAACCAATGACGCAACTCACATTGCGAATCTATTTTTCAAAGAAGTCATTCGACTTCACGGCTTACCAAGGAGTATAGTTTCAGATCGAGACATTAAGTTCATAGGAAACTTTTGGATGACCTTATGGAAGAAGTTGGGAACTAACTTGTCATTTAGTTCGGCTTATCATCCTCATATGGATGGAAAGACAGAAGTAGTGGACAGAAGTTTGGGAGACTTGCTGAGAAGCATGGTGATAGAACACCATAGCCAGTGGAACAACATATTTCCACAGGCAGAATTTTCTTATAATGACTCAGTTAATAGAAGCATAGGGCAAAGTCCATTTAAGATTGTCTATGTCATGTAGCCGAGAGGAATTTCTGAGCTGGGAGATTCAGAACAGACTGCGATTAGGAGCGCTAGTGTAGAAGATTTCGCAGAGGCGATGAAGGAACTTCACAGCCAGGTGAAGGAGCGATTGCAAAGTTCGAGCCAGGAATATAAGTGCAGAGTAGATCAACACATGAGACAAATTCAATTTGAGGTTGGTGATTTGATTCTGGCACATTTGAGAAAGGAAAGGTTCCCGAGAGGAACATATAATAAACTGAATATGAAGAAAATCGAACCATGTAAGTTCTTGAAGAAATTTGGGGCAAATGCTTACAAGATTGAATTACCCGATGGGATCAGAATTTCTCCGATATTCAATATCTCATATTTGTACCCATATAAAGCTGAGGAAGCAAGAATGGGAAATGAACAGCCAGAGGTTCAGTGGATAAAACAGATGCCATTTGCAGAAAAGTCGCAGATGGAGTGCATACTGGACAAAAGGGTCAGCAAGAAGACCAGGCGAAAGAAATACTTTGAATATTTGGTCAAGTGGAAGGGCCATCCAGTTGAAGATGCCAGCTGGGAGAACGAAGCAGAGATCCAGAGGCGTGGACACACCGTACGCGAGAACATGGACAGGAGCCCATGAAAATTTTCAAGCACGAGAGTATGATGCAGGAGCATCTCAAGCGAGCCCACGCAGAGACAAAAGACAACTGGAAAAGTGCCCAGTGCAAATTTTGAAAATGTCTTGAAACATTAATGAAGTCATCAAGTGGAGACACACTTGTAAAATGTAAAAGGACCTTGAGCGATCTGCTCTCGTCCTTAGTAGGTAGAAGGCATTTATGATAGTTAATGCAAGTAGATAGAATTTAATGTGTAGATTAGACAGTTTAGAATGAAAGAGGGAAACATGATATAGACACCCTCATTGGGTATTGTAAAAAAGAGATTATGCCAATTGAGAGCACAGAGCATAGAAGAGAAGAAGCAGAGAGTTGTGTATACAAATTCCATGTACAAAAGTTCTGGATTAATACAAAAAGGCTTTGATTCAGACTCATGGTGTTGTGATATTCTCTATGTATGCATTTTGAATGTTATGCTCATGAATGCTTTACTCTTTCTGTCATGCAATTGCTTTTATGCTATGTATGAATGATTTCTCTTTGAATGTTTGAAATCTGAGAGGAAGAGTAAGAAATGAGTTTCAATTGTTTCTCTATCTGAGTGAGTAAAATTATTGCAAGGAGTGAAGTGGAGTTTGTTTGCAAGGAGTGCGTCGACAAAAGTCAGAGTTCATCTCTGAAATCTCAAGAGAGATAACAATTGTTCTCATTTTCGCAGAAGTGCAATTAGGCACAGGAGCCATGCAAGGTGTGCACAGGACGAGTATAGTTCATATTTGTAACCTGAACGAAGTATTGAGAGACTGCTGCTACAAGGAGTGCGCAGAGTCGAAGGGTTTTAAATTCCTTGGAGAAATTAAAGAATTTTCCATAAGGAGTGCATGCAGGAGTCTTCTTCAAGACTCAGAGTTGGAGAAGGTTCAGAAGAGATAGAGCCTCCATGGTCGTCGAAGGAAGTACAGGAAGTTTGTGCATTGGAGCAGTGAGAAGGCATCGCAAGTTTGTGTCGCAGGCAGTTAAGTACCATGGGAAAACCACTTTGGTAAAAAGTTGCAGAAGTCCTTGAGAAGGAAAGAACGGACGGTCGAAATTCTCTGTGGGGAATTCGCGAAGTCCCACCAGCTGTCAGATCTCACGAAGGAGCAGGGGAGTTATGGCGAGTATTCCCAACGGCTCAAAGCTCAGGAGAGGCAGAACCGTAGATCCAAACCAACGAGGTCTGTTGGATCTACCCGTGGATTTCCATTTCAGTGTTTTGTGAGTTGGAGTCCTGAAATCTTTGCATCAAGATTCGCGGAGTGCGAAGTCCCGAAAAGGTGGAAAGTCTAGTTGTGGACCAGTGTCAGGATTCGTGTCGAGGATTGATGTTTCAGGATTTTGGGAAATAGAAAGTCGATATTTCGGAGTTCGTGGAGCAGAGTTACATGACATCGCGACTCGCGAACTCACGAAAGCCGAATAGCTGAAATTGATATCGGGATTCGGGAATTTGGGGTTTGCGTTGATAAGATATTTTGGTATCGAGAGTCTCGAACTCCCGATATGCGAAATTCGCGTTGATCATTGGATCAAGCGGGGAATCACAATCATTGATTTCTTTTGGTGACCGAATATCGGAGTTCGGTAATTCGGGTTTCGGGGGTCTGAGAGGTAAGATACTTGACCACCGGATTCGCGAAATCGCAAAGTTCGATCTCCCAGAGCGCGAAGGGAGATTCCATGAGGTTTTGATGTGGGTGTAGATTTCTCGGACGAGAAATAGAAGAGCAAATTGTTGAGAGCTCTTCAGGCCTGTTGAGAGGAAAGATCCTGTGTACGTGGACTTTTGATCTACGAGTTAGGAGGTCTGCGTCAACATACCTTGGATAGCATTTGTAGGTAGTGGCTCCATTTGGTAGCAGCAGTAATCATTACCAACTCTTGAGAAAATTTCAAGGGTGATTGCAACTGGTTCTACAGCTGCAACTGCAACTGCAACTGGTTCTGAAACTGTAGCTTAGGGTTTTATGAGGAAACTCTAATTTTTCAAACTTTGAATTTTGAAATTCTGATCCAAGGGATAGATGCACTGAGCTGAGGCGAGTTAGATGGTACAGTCTAAATTTCGAAAATCCAACTTTTACCCCCTCAAACTTGATCTGCAGATTTCTGGACTGGTGCTTCTGGTTTTCTGGTACTTTTGGTACTCTGGTTTTCTGGTTTTCTGGTACTTTGTGAAACTAGGGTTTCACTTTCTGGGAGATCCAACCACTGAAAAGGTGCGCTCTAAGTGCCAAAATGATCCTTGGGTGAGGGCACAACTTTCTAGGTGTTTAGGGAGCTGAAAAGAGTTACTTTTGCAAAACCCTAATTTGCAGGTGCTGCAACAGTGACGTTTTTCCTGTTGCAAATTGTGCTTCGTTCAGGTTGGCTCTGATACCATGTTAATGTTTATGCCATTATTATAGTTCTTTGCATTTCAATAGATAAGAGCATCATAAGAACAAGATCACTGAGAAATACACATTCACAAGAGACACAACATTTATCCTAGGAAACCCTCTAGGGGAAGAAAACCCAGCAAAAAATTCCTTATCATAAATAGCTTATACAATGTTCAAGAGATAAATCAAACCAATACAGATAGTCCTCTCCAAGAGATGGGCCACTCTTCTCCTCCTCTCTCCAACTAGTAATTGCAGCTTGCCTCATAAGAGAATGAGCAAGTGAGTTATGTGTTAAAGTGAGGCGCTAGCCTCCTATATATACAAGACTGACATGTGTGAAAGGGTTTTACTGGCAGGGCCGACCTCTCACTCTAGGTGGGTAAACCCACCTTTAATTAATTTTGGTTCTTCAATAATAATTGTTGGGGCCAACTTCTTATTCTGCCTATTACAATTGTCCGATGACCAATCCGCAAAGGGGGATTTGGTCCTAATACAATTACCGAGATGATTAATCCACAATGGGGATTAATCCTAATAATAAAATTAAAACAATAATAAGAATTCTCTTCACATTTACATTATTTCAACACCAACATCATCAACTATACACCTCATGTATGTGCCAACTCATCAACTACTTGTCTCAACTATGTACTCAACATGTACCTCAACCAAAATCCCTCATCAATTTCATCATCCAAATCTGATTTGTAGCTCTGTAATAGACCTAGTGTAAATGATCACATTCCTGCAAACCTTCCTTAACTTCAACAACAAGAGACTATCATTTTCATCAAACTTTTCTTTAGTCTCACAATGCCTAGTTTTGGATTAGTCAACAACCCTAACTTGAAGTAATCATAACTTTGTACCTGTAATGTATAAATATCTTAAACTGATACACAATGTTATTCAATGTGTTTTATTCAATTCCTCTAGGTGTCACTACTTGTAACCTCTCAGGAAAGGAGTTATAGAAAAAATGGCATACCTTGCTGAATTATGGCTTATTCTAGAGAGGGACCTTGTAGAGCATTCCCCGCACAGAATATTTGTTGAATTGATCTAAAAATGTTACACAACATAATATATAATTTAACCTAACTAACACATTTTGTTTCACTGAATTTGGATCTTTTATGAAGAAGTTATGATGTTTTTACCCGAAACACCTGTTTTTGACTAGTTTCAGGACTAGCCACAAACCCTATTTTCCACGGAGTGTAACTCCAAAAATACAATGACCCACAAGATAATTTTTTTACCACAAATACGTGGATATGTTTTCTCAATTTCATAGAAATTTCATAGTCTGAATCATTATAGAAAAGAAGTTATAGCGAAAATGGTGAGATGACCTGTAAATAACATACCTTAGAAAGCACCATCAAAAGAATTTATCCTTCCTTGCATTTCGGCCTTGTTTTCTTCACCTTCCCTCATAATTTCGGCTTAGATATCCTTGGTTACCTCATACACCTAAAGATATTCAATATGCTTAAGTGTGATTAAAATGAGAGAGTCTTGCCTCTTATTTATACTCTACAAGTAGATTCCTTAAAAACATCTTCTAGGTCACTTGGCCCCACTTTCCTTATTTTAGGGTTAACCCACTTCTAATTTATCCATTAAATTTATTATTGAAATAATTTATTTTGTATTCACTTTGAATTATAATGCACTCGTTACTTCACTTTATTATTTACCTTTTAAAATCTCGTAAACCACTTTGACTACTTTGACCTTTTGGGGCTTCAAGATGACATATGAGGGTCCTCCAACTTCGTAAGGCCATAACTTTCAAACCGTGAGGAGTTATGTGATGTTCCACATACCAATAGAAATGGAATGACACATAATATCCATATAGAATAGTATTATCTGAAAATATATCATAACTCATACCATTATCCATCAAACAAACTTGGGTCGATTACCCAAACCTGGGGTCTCAAACTTCTCATGGCCATAACTCTCTAACCGCGAGGAGTTATGTGACGTTCCACATACCAACGGAAATGGAATGAAAATCATTATCCATCTAGGATAGTTTACCTAACAAATCCATTGTCCTTCATCTCATTATTCCATAACTAAGCATGGGTTCTCTTACTTCGCAAAGTGTCTTCCCGTGAGGGATTTCACCATAAGGTGACCACTTTGGAGTTCATCCATATTTAATTCTTATCAACCATGAAAAGACAATAATGACTCATATTTACATAAAAAAAAATTGGGTCCATTACCCAAAACTTTGTGATGCGGGGCTTTCTTCAAGGGTTGACATCAATGACAACCAACCTTAATGAACAATCTCCCCCTTTGGCATTGATGGCAACACTCTGATGAAATAGTAAAATAATATCACTCATGCTCCCCCTGGAGCCATGCCTCTCTCCTCTGTATATGATAAATTTTCCTCTGTCCTCTGCATTTGATAAATCTTCTCCCCCTGGAACCATGTCTCTGTCCTCTGCATCTGATAAATCTGCTCCCCCTGGAACCATGTCTCTGTCCTCTACATCTGATACATCTCTCCCCCTTTGTTATCAATGGCAAATGTATCTTTCCATCCGAGGCTGGTCCCCCTGACTGAACTGTCCTCTTATGGTGCTTCCTCGTGTACATCTAAGACATATAAGATAAACATTCCAAAAACATTCAAAAAGCATTCATTTTGGATTAGAAATAAATGCAAGTCTTTGGTGAGGATATTCAAAGGCTTCTTGTGGAAGTGGTTTTGTAAAGATGTCTTTCACTTGTTCTTTTTTGCCCACATACTCATCTCTGATGTTCTTTTCTGCAACCTGTTCCCGTATAAAGTGATACTTGATTGGAATGTGCTTCTTCTTGGAGTGCATCACCGGGTTTTTTGAGATACTGATGGCACTTTTATTATCACAATATATTGGAATTGGCTCATCATACTCAACCTGTATATCTGTCAAAGTTTGTTTCATCCAAAGAACCTGTGTACAACATGATGTTGCTGCAATATACTCTGTCTCGGTTGTAGATAGAGATACTGATGATTTTTTCTTTCTTAGCCGTGATACCAAACACTAACCTAAGTAGAACGTTTCTCCATTGGTGCTTCGTCAGTCATCAATACAACCTGCCCAATCTGCATCTATGTAGGCAATAAGTGATAGATATTTTCCTTCTGGATATTGTTATTGCACAGTTTGTAGCTAGGTCAAATGGCTATGAAGTAGAAGGCCAAACTGGCGTAATAGGAACCTATCCCACCCAATGTCACCATAATGGGGAGGTTCTTTCTCTTTAGGGAGGTTAGGCCCAACGGAGACGTCCCCGATAAAATGGAGTTTTGAAGAGGAAAAAGTTTTAAAAGTCAAAGTAAAGTTTCCCCTTCATAGGTCACCACCAAAACAGATAGTCTCGGCTAAACAACCAATAATGAAGTGTAGGCCCAAAGAAGAACACCTACCCGGAACAAAGCAACATCAAACCAATATATGCAAGCTATGATTCAATGGGTTAGTACTTCATAAGCAGGGATGATTTTAAGGTTGGAAATTTATTTTAAAATGTAGAAACCTTGGCGAATCTTACTAATCCTTCATATGCCAACTATAAATGATTGGCGATATTTTTGTAAAAATATTCAAATTTCTAAGGATTTTATATAGCTTTTATAAATTTTTGGCGATTTTTAAGGTAAAATAATTTTATCCTATAGAATTTGGGCGAATCATTTTTAAAAAAGCGAATCTCATTTTTGGAAAAACCATGGAAAATTAGCCCATCAGCAAAATTTATCCCCTGAAATCATCCCTATTCATAAGACTATCTAATGTTAATATATAAGAAATTATAACAATAAATATTGACGAAGTCAATGTTTCTTAATATAGCAATGAAATAATAGCACTCCACCAATAAATATCAAGATGATGTAGCAATCAATGTATCCAATCAATCCTTCATTTAATAAATGCATTAAACCACCATTCAATTGCCTATAAAAGGAATAATGTTGCATCAAGATGAAGTAACCAAGAATGACGTCAGCCTTTTTAGGGTTAGTAGCTAGTTAGGGTTTCCATTTAGCAAAGGTTTTGAGAGTTGTTTGATCACTTTCACTTCAACGCTGGATATCCAAGATCAGTGCCTAAGGGTTAATGGAGTCAATTTAGAAGAGGACGCAAGGATTGAAGGAGGAAGACTAAGGACTAGAGGGAAGGGTTCTGAAATGCTACGATGGCAGGGCCTCAGAATCAAAACCCTAGGGGAGAGAGGATCACTTCGGTGTTGCTAAATCAAGGCCTCGTTGTCTCTCCTCCTTCCTTAGGTTAACTTGGAAAAACTACTAGCATGAAAGATAAATCAAGACTAGAGAGTGTAGTGAGGGAGAGTGTTGCTATAGCAAGGCTCTATCACCAAACCCTAGAAGCAAGACGACCCTAGGTGTAGATAACCTAGGCCTCGGACATCTCCTCCTTCTTGACTTTAGAAAGTATGGCTAGCTCAAGGACAAAAAGAAATAAGAGTGTAGCTATAGCTAGGATCTTCCTTCCTTCTTCAATGGATGAAAATTTCTCCTTTAGGGGACATAAAACAAGGACCTACTTGTGTGCTTCTCACCGAGGGTTTTTATCAGCAAATTATAAACATATGCAAGAATATAAGACTACAACCATTCAATGAAGAAGTTTTGCAGAAAAAAACACTTACATATCACCATGAAATAGCATGCAAACCCTAGTTGTAAACCTTCCTTCAAGAGAAATTCCAAGAAATGCCTTCCTTCAACAAGTGCGCCTCACTAAACCAACAAATTTACTCAAGTAGGGTGATAAAATCAGATATCACTAATGAGTGAGTGATGTGTTATGATAAAATGAGGCTAAAACTCCTCAATATATATTGTATCAATGACCTTAATTAATTTTAGGTCATAAAAATGGCCGACAAGACCACAATACTATTTTTACATTAATTTGTCAAATTAAAACACTAACTGAGCTGTAAAAAAGGTAAAATCCCCTTCAAGGGAGGCACTATCCCTTTTTAGGTCAGATGAGACATCCATGAGAAAAATGTTAGCCCCCCAAGGGCATCTCCAACATGCCACACGTGCCACTGCTACCCAGTCTGCCTCCATGAATGTCCATGAAGATGGATGACATCATGGTGAGGATGGGGGCATCCAGAGCCTTCCAAGGCCAGTGTTCCACTGAAAATGGGTCATTCCCCCTAGGCCGGGCTCTGCCAAAGTGCCTCTGATGGAACATCCTCTTCTTCTCTGGTGCAAGACCCTAATCAACCACTATCATGTCTCTGCCCCTTGATGGGGTCTCAACATCCATCTGGTGGGCTCTTCATCCCCATGGAGGTCCGAACTGATCATCTCCCCATGTGTACCAGTCCAAATGGTACCTGTCCATTGGGCATGATCCTGCACATTAGAAGCTACGCCCTCCATGGGCTCATCAGTCACCAGGATCATATAAATGTTAATCACGTTTCATCATCAATATTATCAAACATATGCATAAGACCCTAATACATCATTCAATATCTCAAAGACATTACAAAATCCTACAATACAAGACGAGAAAAATACAAGACGTCCTATTGGGCTAGTATCCACAAGAAAGGGGAAGTTTCTAGGAAGGTTTCATCCAATCCATGTAAGTGAGGTGATGTGGTTGGGGATGTCCAGACATGTGGGTGAAGTGAGAGCCAGGGATGCATGATGTTATCTATGGGTGCCTTTATAGAAGGTGAGTCGTACCTGTCATGGATGCAATTTTTCCAAGCCCGTTCTTACCTTTATTCTTTTCTTTTATTTTCTTTTTCTTCTTCTTTTTCTTTTTATTCAAGGGCTAACCAGAGGACACTACATTAGCATGGTGACCAGAGCTGACAACGTTACCCACAAGTATTTTCACAGAGATGATAAGGATGGCTCATTATGAGACCCCCTATCCTCTTGACTAGGTCTTGTTTATATTTTTCGTGTCCCTCTTATTTCTTACTGAGAGGCTTTTTATTTCCTTCTCGGGGATCCCTGGGCGAAGCATCTCGAGGTTTTATTTCTAGGCTTTTATCTTTTACCATCTTCTTTTACCTTCTAGGCCTTTAGCCCCTTCTTCCCACGAGATAAGGTGCAATCCTACAAACAGGTCAACCTAATGCTCGGACAAGGGGAATGGGACAAATGAGCGGGAGATAAGATGAAATAGTGGTGCTATGAGGGGAGCAGATGATGGCTTTTCAGAAATCCCCCAGTGTAAAACCCAGACCTATGGGCACAAGCTTGCTAGAATACCCTGTCAATCTTCCAGATAATGGTCAAGTGGGCTAATGTAATATCCAAGTGGTTGTTAGAGATAAAAGGAAACAGAAGCATATATTCAAAGGTTTTAATGATCAAAAGTGACACATACCATGATACCTAGACGAAGAACCTCCTTCGATACAAGACCAAGCCGAAGGTGACGGATGTTGCTGCTGCTGACAAGACAAATCTGATGAGAGAATAAAAGGACAGGCTCTCCAGGGCTATGCTCGGGTCAATCCTACTCTCGGTACTCCATGTCTAGGAACTTAGGGCCTCAAGACATGATCTCCTGGTTATCCCTAAAAATCAGGGATAACAGATACCATAATCCAAACTCTTATGTACCTTTGAGATATCTAAAAATCCTCTTTACTGCTAATACATGTGATTCCTTTGGTGCTTCTTGAAATCGTGCTACCTATCCAACTGCTTGCATTGCATCTGGTCTGGATGTTGTCACATATAGTAGGCTTCCAATCATTGACCTATATTGTCTCTGATCTATAGACTTCGAATCATCATCTTTTCTCAACTTACAACTGGTTTGCATGGGAGTGATAACTGGTTTGCAATCTTCCATTCCGAACCTTTTTAGCATTTCTATGATATACTTGGTTTGAGAAATAAAAATTCCTTGGTTTCTTTGACGTATCTGATGTCCCAGAAAGAATGATAGTTCTCCAAGTAATGACATTTGAAATTAATTCTTCATATCTTTTGCAAATTTCTGGCTTAACCTGTCATCATCACTACCAAAAATAATATCATCAACATAAACTTTAATTAATAAAATAATACCTTGACTTACCTTGATGTAGAGGTTGTTTTCTGCACTTCCTTTTTCTGAACCCTACCTACTACAGATGGTTATCCAGTCTGGAGTACCATGCTCTAGGATCCTGTTTTAGACCATACATGGCCTTCTTTAATTTACATACATAGTATGTGTTCTCTGACAACTGAAATCCTTCTGGTTGTTCAATGTAGACTTCTTCAAGTTCCCCATTCAAAAAAGTTGATTTTACGTCCATTTGATATACTTTAACATTTTTGGAGCATGCATAAGCTAAAAGTAAACGGATTTCTTCCATTCTGGCAACTGGGGAAAATGTCTCTTCAAATTCAATTCCTTCAATATGTGCATATCCTTTACATACCAATCTAGCTTTGTTCCTTGTAACCTGTCTATCTTCATTCAATTTATTCCTGAAAACCCATTTTGTGTCGATAACATTCTTATTCTTTGGTCTTGGAACCAATTCCCAAGTGTCATTTTTCTCTATTTGATCCAATTCTTCATCCATGGCCTTATTCTAAAATTCATCGTTGTTGGCTTCTTCAAATTAGTTTGGTTCAATTGTAGATAAGAGTGCTAGGTGTGTTTGTTCTGGTGAATGGATTTTTCTTCTAGTCTCAACTCTTGTATCTTTGTTTCTAATAATCTGATCTTAAGGATGATTCTTCTGTACTCATTTGTTAGGTGTCTTTGGAGATACTTTCTGAACTTGCTCTTCTAATTCTTTCGGATTCTCTTCATCTTCATCTTCCTCTTCTACTTATTTTTCATCTTCTTCTTCGAAAAGTTGTTCCATTGATTTGTTTTCTTCTTCCTTTGATTCCAGTCTGCCTATTTCATCAATTGTTACGTGGATGATTTCCACAACTTTGTTCAAACTTAGATTGTAACACTTGTATGCTTTCCTTGTACTTGAGTAACCAACAAGTATTCCTTTGTCCACACGAGAGTCAAACTTTCCCATTCTGCCATCTTCTCTTTTGATGTAGCATTTTCTTCCAAAAACTTTGAAGTGCTTCACATTTGCTGGTCTTCCTTTCCATAGCTCGTAGGGAGTTTTATCAGTGTTGTTTCTGAGCATTACTTTGTTTTGAATGTGAATTGTTGTATGCACTTCCTGTGTCCAAAATATATTTGTCAGTTTGGAATCCATTAGCATTGCTTGAGCCATTTCTTGTATTGTCCTGTTCTTTCTTTCAACAACTCCATTCTGTTGAGGTGTCCTAGCAATGAAGAATTGTCTTTTTATTCCATGACTACTACAATAGTCCATAAATTCCTTTGAAGTGAGCTCTCTTCCATTATCAGATCTCAAACATTTGATTATTGAATCCATCTCATTTTCAACCATTTCCTTGTAGATCTTTAATTTTTCAAAAGATTCTAACTTGTTCTTGACAAAGCAAACTACAGTCATTCTTGTATAATCATCAACTAATAACATAAACTATTTTTCACCTTTTAAGCCCTTTGTTGTAGTTGGTCCAACTAGATCAGTGTGCACAATTTCCAGTGGTCTTGTTATTGAATATTCCTTTGATTTGAATATGTTCTTTGTTTTATTTCCTTGTTGACAATTCTTGCATAAAGTGTTGGTTGGTTTCGTGATCTGGAACATTTATCTGATTGCTTCTCTTTTGATGATCTTGACAAGGTTATCAAAATGCTTGTGACCCATTCTTCTATGCCATAACCAACTTTCATCTTCCTTTCCTAGACAACACTTTTCATTTCCAATTTCACTTAACACATATATGTTGTTTGAAGTTATTGCAGCTATACTGACCAATTTCCCTGAACCTTCTTTTCTTATCTCACACTTTTTTGAATAGAAAGTAAGTTTATGACCTTGATCACACATTTGACTCACACATAGAAGATTATGTTTCATATCTTCTACTAGTAGAACATTTTTTTCCTTTTCATTCTTGTTCCCAATTTAGATTGTGCCTTCTCTAATGATTTTGGATGAATTATCATTTATGAAGGAGACTGATCCATTTTTTTCTTTTCGTAATGTAAGAAATTTTTCTTTATCACCTGTCATGTGTTTTGAACATCCACTCTCAACATACCAACTGTGTTTCTTATTCTTATCTTGTAGAGCGACTGTGCATTCTTCATTGTTATAATGATCTTGCTTTCTTATCCATGTCGTTTTCTGAGGTTCTTTTCCATGACTGTTGTTATTTTGTTGAGGTTCTTTAGGAGGGACTGTCATTCTGCAATCATTTTCCATGTGTCCAAAATTGTTACATTTGTAACATTCCACTTCAGTGCTCAAAGATTCAAACCTCTTGTAACTTCTTCTTTGTGTGTCACTAGGTCTCCTTGAATAATCCCTTTGTTTATAACTCTCAAAGTTGTTATTGTTCCTGTTGTTAGCTCTGTAATTCACAACTTTAGGTCCAAAATTATTACATGCATAACATAAACCAAAAAATATAGTTTGATACCTGGGAGTTGAAGATCTTCTGAAAGGAGGTGGTCTTATGAATCCTTCTTCTTCTTTAGGCCTATCTGTCTGTTGTTGATTCTGAAATCTGAATCTTTTTGGTGGAGCAGTGTCCCTGTAATCTTCCTTGTATATCTTCCTATCCTCTTTGATTGTTTCTGCATAGCTCTTTGGATTTGTTTCTTGATATGTTGTTTTGGAGCTTGATCCCCTTTTCTATCTGATTGTATCCAAGTCCAGACTAGTCAAGATGAGATTTTTTACTGTTGATAATGTCATCTAGAACTTTTGAGCTATTCTGCATATTTTTCTTTTGAATATCCTTTCTTAGTGTGACAACCTCTGCTTCCAAGTTTCCAATGATCTTGTCCTTTTCTTCTAGTTCTTTGAGTGCTTCTTCATTTCTTTAATCTTCTTCTATTTTAACCTTCAATTTTGTGATCATTTGTTCTAGTTCTCGAGTGTCCTTTTTCTTGTCTAGTTCTTCTTGTAGTTTCTTATTTTTCTTTTTTTCTCTTCTGATAACTTCTATGGCACACATTAATTCTTCTTGATAGTCAACTTCTGCCTCTTCAATTTCTTCTTCGGATTCTTCACATTCTTCTTCGGCTTCTTCATATTCTTCTTCGGAGTCTTCTTTGTCAGAGTCTTTTATTGCCATGAATAGAACTCTTCCTGTCTCATTGTCACTTACTTCATCTTCATCTGATGATGAGATGTCTTCTTTGGTGTATAATATTTTCTTGAAAAAATTCTTTGTAGTTCTTTTGCCTTTATATGTGTGTTTTCCTTTTGAGTAACCTTCATCATTTCTCTTTTTCTTATGAGGACATTTGTTAGAAAAATGACCAATACCATCACAATTAAAACAAATTAAAGGGATCTTACCTCTATACCTACCGTTGGTTCCCTTGTTTAGTCTTTTGACGAAGTTGGCCACTTCTTCATCATCTTCTGAGGCATCACTGTTGTTGCTATATTCTTCTTGTTACTTTTTCTTTTTCTTTGATCTTTTGTATGCCTTGAAGGCTCCTTCTTTTACATCTAGATTTTCCTGCTCAGTTCTCATTTCATATGCTGTGAAGATTCCATGCAGTTCGTCCATGCTTATTGAGTCCAGATCTGATATTTCTTCTAGTGCTGATATCTTAGGGTTGAATCTCATAGGAAGAGATCTTAGCATCTTTTGAACAATTACAGATTCTTCAATTTCTTCTCCCAATCCTATGATTGCATTCACTGTTTCATCGACTCGTAAGAAGTAGGATGCGATATCTTCATCTTCCTTCATTTTTAGTTGTTCGAACTAACCTCTGTAAGTCTGAAGCTTTGTTACTCTGACTTTTGTATCTCCTTCATAAATATTTTGAAGCTTGTCCCAAATCTCTTTAGCGGATTTATAGTGTGCAACTTTGGTGAATATCATATCACTTAGACCATTCAAAAGTGAATTTGTGGCTTTGGAATTATTCTCACCGAGTTTCACTGCTTTCTCATTTGTTGGTGGAACTGCTGGTGCTGTGTATCCATCTACAATTGATTTCCAAACTTGAAATCCCTGTGCCTGTATATATGTCCTCATCCTTATGCTCCAAAAAGCATACTTATGTCCATCAAACTGTGGTATTCCATTTTTATATGAGTTGGTACTCTCCATGATCTACCTTTCAATGGTTAAACTGATTTCTAAAGGAACCTACTCTGATACCAATTGTTGGATTACTGAGAGGGGGGGTGAATCAGTAATAGAGCAATGTAATCCTTTTTAACCATACAATCCAAGTGTTATATCAATGAGGTATTATCATCCAATAACTGTAGAGTAAATAAGCAATGAAAAAATGAACAAACATACACATAAAAAATACACCAGTGTTTTACATGGAAACCCAAATCGGGAGGAAACCACAAAATGTTTTTTCTTATATGTCTTGAAGAATTACATTCATTGGAAGCACCAACTTCTTTTGTTTTCCATCTGCAACTGGAAGGAGGCTCCGACCCCCTATTTTCTCAAGCTACAACTTGAGGGAAGCTCCATATCCCCAATTCTCTGGCTACAACCAGAAGGAGGCTACAACCCCCTATGTTCTTCCGCTACAACCGGAAGGTGGCTACAACCACCTGTCCTTGTCCCGTCTTGCACCCTGAAGTAGAAGTAGAATGATAGAACCACTGTCAACCTGTCACTATGAGATATTCCACTGTAAACATGTACCAATAAATCTTAACCATGCATCAACATGTACGTCAACCTGTACCATAAACAAGTGCATCAACCATGCACCAACCTGTACCAAATAACATGTAATCAACTTGTACCATAAACAAGTGCATACAACCATGTACCAAGTATGTACCAATGATTCTTCAACTATGAATCAACTATGAATCATCAATATGTACCAACATCATCAACTATACACCTCATGTATGTGCCAACTCATCAACTACTTGTCTCAACCATGTACTCAACATGTACCTCAACCAAAAGCCCTCATCAATTTCATAATCCAAATCTGATTTGTAGCTCTGTAATAGACCTGGTGTAAATGATCACATTCCTACAAACCTTTCTTAACTTAAACAATAAGAGACTAGCATTTTCATCAAACTTTATTTAGTCTCACATGCCTAGTTTTGGATTAATCAACAACCCTAACTTGAAGTAATCATAACTTTGTATCTGTAATGTATAAATATATGAAACTGATACACAATGTTATTCAGTGTGTTTTGTGCAATTCCTCTAGGTTTCACTACTTGTAACCTCTCATAAAATGAGTTATAGCAAAAATGGCATACCTTGCTGAATTCTAGCTTTTTCTAGAGAGTGACCTTGTAGAGCGTGCCCCATGCGGAATATTTGTTGAATTTATCTGAAACTGTTACAAAATATATTATATACTGTAACCTAACAAACACATTTGGTTTCACTAAATTTGGATCTGTTATGAAGAATTTATGACGTTTTTACCCGAAACGCTTGTTTTTGACTAGTTTTGGGACTAGCTACAAACCCTATTTTCCACGGAGTGTAACTCCAAAAATGAAATTACCCACAAGATGAATTTTTTCACCACATATACTTGGATATGTTTTCTCAATGACATAGAAATTTCACGTTCTGAATCATTATAGAAAAAAAGTTATAGCGAAAATGGTGAGATGACCTGTAAATAGCATACCTTAGAAAGCACCATCAAACGAATTTATCCTTCCTTGCATTTCGGCCTTCTTTTCTTCACCTTCCCTCGGAATTTCAGCTTAGATATCCTCGGTTACCTAAGACACCTATATATATTCAATATTCTCAAGTGTGATTAAAATGAGAGAGTCTTGCCTCTTATTTATACTCTCCAAGTAGCTTCCTTAAAAACATCTTCTAGGTCACTTGGCCCCACTTTCCTTATTTTAGGG
The DNA here is from genome assembly GCA_009831015.1 of Picea engelmannii. Taxonomy (NCBI): domain Eukaryota; kingdom Viridiplantae; phylum Streptophyta; class Pinopsida; order Pinales; family Pinaceae; genus Picea; species Picea engelmannii. The sequence continues at coordinate 134,369 of ML785142.1, forward strand.
TTAACCCACTTCTAATTTNTCCATTAAATTTATTATTGAAATAATTTATTTTGTATTCACTTTGAATTATAATACACTCATTACTTCACTTTATTATTTACCTTTTAAAATCTCTTAAACCACTTTGACTACTTTGACCTTTTGGGGCTTCTAGATGATATATAAGGGTCCTCCAACTTCGTAAGTCCATAACTCTCAAACCGTGAGGAGTTATGTGACGTTCCATATACCAACAGAAATGGAATGACATGTAATATCCATATAGAATAGTATTATCTGAAAATATATCATAACTTATACCGTTATCTATAAATAAAACTTGGGTCCATTACCCAAACCTGGGGTCTCCAACTTCTCATGGCCATAACTCTCTAACCGTGAGGAGTTATGTGATGTTCCACATACCACTGGAAATGGAATGACACACACTATCCATCTAGGATAGTTTACCTGAAAACTTCATTGTCCTTCATCTAATTATTCCACAATTAATCATGGGTTCTCTTACTCCCCAAAGCATCTTCCCGTGAGGGCTTTCACCATAAGGGGACCACGTTGGAGTTCATCCATATTTACTTCTTATCAACCATGAAAAGAAAATAATGAGTCATCTTTACATCAAACAATGTTGGTTCCATTACCCAAACCTTTGTGCTTCGAGGTTTTCTTCAAGGGTTGACATCAATGACAACCAACCTTAATCAACAATAACGTGACAACTAATATAGGAAGCTAGGAAAAGGATGGTGTCATGTTGGACCTGGGATTTGACGTGAACATTTTTCCAAATAAATTTTGGAATTTTATGGGTAAACAAAACTTGGCATGGTCCCCAATTCAATTCATGCTTTCCAACCAATACAAAATCCATCCTATTGGTAGGCTAGTGCAAGTGGAAGTGAACATTGAGGGGATAAAGACCAAAGTAGAATTTGACGTGATTGATATTATGGATGACTCGAAACCCTATCCAGCTCTACTTGGAATTTATTAGGAATTTGATAACAATGTCGTATTGAACCTGAAGTAACAATATATGTCTTTTAAGACAAACAACTTGTGCATTATTGCGTTGTGAAATCAAAATGAGGGTGACAAGTATAAAAAAATCATGAATGAGGATGCACAAAGTTCCATCATGGAAATAATATATAACATCATGTAAAGTCACATGAAGGATTATTTAATTCCAATATTCGATCGCGAACTGAGAGGGAAAAGTCTTCTCTCCTATGATAGAGATTCAAAGGATGTTGAATACAAATGGAAAAATAAGGTATATGAGGTATAAACTAGGAGATGCACAAGAATTGCCAAGGAAGTGTGCTAGGTCAGATAAGAGTGGTGTGACCTATTATCACACAGTTTGTAGTTAAGGTAAAAGACGGATGAAAGGAGGGAAAACTAGTGTAACTGCGACTATCCCACCACTGTCACCTCAATGGGATAACTCTTTCTTTTTAGGTAGGTAAGGCATAGGGGAGACGTCCCCGGTGACTTGGGGTTTTGAGAAGGAAAGGGCTTAAAAGGCTAAGTGATAATTTCCCCCTCACAAGTCACCACCGATTATAAAGTCCTAGATAATCATCCAATAAAGATAAGTAATAACCAAGGAAGTGTACCTACCCGAGACAAAGCAACAAGGAAACTGCATGTCCAAGCTTACTTGCTGGTTAGTACTTCATATAATTATGGACTTTTGATATAAATCAATTGATAAAAAATATTAATGAAGCAAGTCAACGATGTATAATGGAAATGATTATAATATGTCACTTCACAATAAATGCTAATGGCAATCAATGTAACAATATCAACAATAGAAACAATGCCTTAGTCAATCATTCAATTGCATTAAAGATAAAATAAATGTTGTATAGATATGTTTATAGCATGAATAGATGACAGAAGCAATAGGGTTAGTGATTGTTAGTCTAGGCTAGGGTTAGAAGGAGTAGTAGTTTTTCAAAGTATTTTGTTGTTTGAAGTTGTGACCAAGGTACTCAAACAATGGAGGTCTTAGATCAGTGCTTTATTAGGGAAAATGGCGTCAAAAAGGACTACAAATGTTTAAGGGACATGATGATAGTGATAGGGCTAGAGACAAGAGGGTTTTATGTTGAAGTGTTGCTAAATCAAGACTTCAGTAAGTTAAGCCCTAGAGGAGACGACTCTCTAAGTTGTAGATTACCTAGGCCTTAGTGTGTCTTCCTCCTTCTCTAGCTCAAAAGACAAATTTAAATAGTTAGCTTGAGAAAGAAATGATATGGATGAAAACAAGAGGGTTAAATGTTGAGGATTTGCTAAAGAAATGCCTCAACAATGAAACCCTCGGGGAGAAATGCTCTCTAAGGTGTAGAAACCCTAGGCCTTAATGCTTTCTCCTCCTTCTTCAGCTCATTGACAAGAATAAAATGGCTAGCTTGAGTGATAGATGTTACGGCTAAGGACAAGAGAGTTTGATGATGAAGTGTTGCTAAAGTAAGGCTGCATCAATCAAACCCTTGGGAAAATGGCTCACTAAGGTGTAGAAACCCTAGGCCTTAGTGTGTTTTCTCCTTCCTTGTCTCAAAGAAAAAAATAAAAATGGCTAGGCTAGAAGAATAGGATTAGAGTGTTGCTATGGCAAGGCTCTATCTAAATTTAGCAAAATGAAATGGCTCTTTATCTTAGTAGGGACATGAGACAAGGACACCAATATGTGTGTGTCACCTAGGGTTTAATCCAACAAATTATAATTAAAAATACAAGTAACCAATACCATAAGCATCCAATAAAGAAGTGTTGCGGAAATTCATTTACATTAACCAAGAATTCATGTAGCCAAACCCTATTTGTAACCCTTCCACCAAGAGAAATGCCAAAAATAATCAAAACATGCCTCCATCAACAAGTGGACCTTAAAATTTCAGCCAAAACCCTAGAAGAGGGTGAAAATTTCATACCTCACCAAGTGGTGAGTGAAATATGATTGAAATATGAGAGTTAAAACCCTCAATATATAGCATACTAATTACCTTAATTAAATTTTAGGTCATCAAAAGGCCGACAAGGCCAAAATACACAATAACATTGTTTTACATTAAAATGTCATAATAAAATCCTAATAAAGCAAATAATGAGGACGTCATGCCCTTTTAGGGTGACGTTAACCCTTTCTAAGGAAAATGTGGCCTTTTGGAGAAAAATGTTAGCCCTCCTTGGGCCTCTAGAAGATGCCACGTGTTCCAATCCTACCACAACTGCCTCCCAAAACATCCATAATGTTGGATGACATCATAGGCATAATGGGTGATGTCCTGGGCCTTCCAAGGCCAATGTTCCAATGAAAAGGGAACAACCCCCCTAGGTAAGGCTCTGTTATGGTGCCTCTGTGGAATGTCCTCCTCTTCTCCAGTGAAAACCCCTTTGTCATGTCCATTCCCCCTCCTGGGGTCTCAACATCCATCTAGTGGGATCTTCAATGCCATGGAGGTCTGAACTAATCATCTCCCCATGTGTACCTATCCAATATGGTACCTGTCCATCGAGTATGATCCTACAAATCAACAGATACGCCCTCCATGGGCTCATAATTCACATGGATAATAGCATGTAAATCACATCCAATCATCAATTTTATTAAACATGTGCATAAAACCCTTTCTACCCAGTCAAGTGTTCAAAGACATTATACAAATCTGCAAGGAAAGTTTGGAGGAAGTGGCAAGGCATCCTATTGGGCTAGTATCTACTGGAAAAGAGATGTTTCTGGAAGAGATCAAATCAAATTCATGTAAATGGGTGAGATGGATAAGGGATGTCCTGACAAGGGTGCAGTGAAAGAAGGGAAATGCAAAGTTTACCTGTGGGTTCCTTTGTAGAAGGCGAGTTGCACCTGTCTTGGATACAAATGTTTCCAAGCCCATTAATGCCTTTTATTCTTTATTCTTTATTGATTTTTATATCAAGAAGCTAATCAGGGGACACTTCCCTGGCGTGGTGACCAGTGGTGGCAATGTTACCCAAAATCACTTTCTTGGAAATGAGAATGTTGGCTCGTGATGAGACCCCCTTTCTCTTGGTCATACAATCAAGATCCACTACCCTGGTGTGGTTACCAGCTACTAGTAGTGTCATACCACTAGGTGCCCATGGACCTAATAGGCTGGCTCGTGATGAGAACCCCTATCCTCTGACTAGTTCTTGTTTTATTATTTTATGGGTCCCTCTTGTTTCTTGTTGAGAAGCTTTTTACTACTTTCTCGGGGATCCCTGGACAAAGAATCTTGAGGTTTTATTTTTAGGATTTTATCTTCTTCCATCTTGTTTTTATCTTTTGCCATCCTGTTTTTACCTTCTGGGCATTTATCCCCTTCCTCCCACAAGGCAAGGTGAAATCGTTAAATGATTTACCAACCCAATGCCCAAACCAATGAAATGGGATGAATGAGCGGGAAGTAAGATGGAAAGTGGCAAGTATGATGGGAGCGAATGATAACTTTTCATGGATACCCCTAGTGGAAACTCAAAACCTATGGGCACATGCTTACTAGGGAATCCTTTCATTCCCCTAAACATGGTCAAGTGGATAAGTATAATATCCAAGCACCTATTAGAAACAAAAATAACTAGATTCACACATTCAAAGGTTTTGAGGATTAGAGTGACACATACCATGATAAACATACTCATTACCTCATGGAGCAAGAACCATCTCATATACAGGACCAAGCCGAGGCGATGGATGTTGTTGTTGCCGACAAAGTGGAGGTGTTGAAAGGAAGAAAATATGGGCCCTCCAGGGCCATGCTCAAGTCGATATGGCTCTCGGTACTCCATGTCTAGGATCTATGGGCCTCAAGACATAATCTCCTTAGTTATCCCTAAAAGTGGGGAATAACATGACCTACCAACATTTGATAGTACAAGCCCAATAAACACATTCTTAGCACAAATTATAGAGTTTGTGCTTGAGACCTAAAGGATACATTCCATGAATGTAGTGGTCAAAAGAACACATGTGCACTAGTGGGAAACCCACCATGTAGATCTATAGGAATGGGCACAGGTGGTGGAATGTATCAAGGTAAGATTCCAACCCTCAACATGTTTTGAATTGATGAACCAATACAAGGGTACTGAAGAGAATGTCCATAAGGTACCATAGAACACCACGTAGAAGGTAGCCTATGTGTCCCTTATGCCATCAAAACACTCTAGACCACCAAATAGGCTATGTATCCAAAATTTGGAACCATTATAGGGATTTTCCTATGGTCTAGTTAGCACGGTATAATCAACATGACTCGATAGAAATCCACGGAAAGGGATAATAAATCAAATTTTACTGAAGAAGCATCATATATTGTTAGGGTCAGACGTGTTGTAATAAAATATCTTATGTAGAACGAAAGTGTGTAGTACACAGACACTGTGCATGAGTAGAATAGGACTTAGACTAGTATATAAGTAATAAATAGGTGGATTAAGGACATCACATGACAAAAAGAACGACTGGTGCTACATCTCCATTAAAAAGTACCTAGAGGAGAGTGCAACATTTTAACCCATTGGCCACAACAAATCTGGAACCATTTGCTACCGCAGAGTCTCACCCATTACCATATGTTGAACTAGCTCTGATATAGGTTCCTTTATAGGACATGTATACCTATATGAACAAGATAATGAATGAACTAGGGGAAAGGAACCATGTACTTAGCTAATCTTGATTTTAACTATAGCAAAAACAAAACCAAGAAATTACTACACATAGGGACACCCAAGACAAGGAGAACTAGGATATCATATCCCTCAAAAAGATCGATGTTTCACACAACAAGATTAATCACACCGTGAAGTATAAATCACTATGCACACGGAATTGATCAATGTAGTTGATGAAGTTTATGTGGAAGTTCCCAATATAGTAGAAGACATTCTAAACCTCCCTATGTGATGAAACTCGGAAACGTAAAAGAGAGAGTCTCGTACTTGCAAAAAATAGAACTTGTAACTTTAGGGGAATCTAAATCACACTTCGCACTTAGAGGAAGGGGGGTTGTAGAAAAAAATTGTTGTCGCAGAGGAGGAAATAAAACAGGGGCATGCACACATAACATATTTTTTAGGGGTGGTGGAATATATATTAAAAATTTGGATGCACCTCCAGGATGACACTGAAACCAATACAATTGATCATCATATCCAAACAACTGAGGCATGAATCAAGAAAAATAAGTAGGCACTACCCTCCTTACAACCAGTAGAATGACAGTAGACCATGACACAAATTTCCAACCAACTTCAGGAGATTGCATCTACTTTCATAGAACAATAAAATATTTCATATATTATATTCAATGTAGATGAGAAGGCTCAACTGCACCAACACAAATTGAGATATGTACAGGTAAAGGAAACCCCAATTTTCCAACTTTGGGAGCAGATAAAAATTACTATGAAGACAATCACATCAGGTATGTCTAGGAGTTTTGCACCAAGATAAAGACCATGAAAGATATTTTTCATGTGATCTATGGAGAATTTAAAAAATTCATTGTAGACCACATTAATACAATGCCATCAATCTCCTCCACCACGCCTTCAGAAACATCAATGGCTCAAGGGTGATCCAACTAATAGTGTTGGGGACATGTTGGGACCCTAAGGGTTTGAAGACTACACGTGCACCACATGTCATCACTATGTGTGCATTCAAGAATATGTGTTTCGCAATGCCAAGTCTCAGTGTTTGTGGAAACCAAGGATTTATTATAGTTAACAACCCATTGTGTATTGTGTGAAAGGACTTAAAGAGATCACATGCATGCCATATTTTCAAATATCTTTAGGAATCATTGTAACTATTTTTGTACCAACCTAACTAGTCATGGTCGAGGCTGTGGATGAGTTGGTAAGTTTGTTATGATTGCCACGCTCTGTGGAAGACATGTGGGGATGCATCCATATAAGAAAGGGTCATGTTTTTTTATCCATGTGGGGATTTTTTGTGGAATACATGTGGGGATGCATCTGTGGAAGACATGTGGGGATGCAAGGCTCATATTTGGACCCTCCTTTCAGTTATAGAGTAGTTTTTTTGTAGCCATATCTATCGAGAGATTAATGGGTCCATTGATAAAATTTCAAAGGAAGTGTTGGAGCTACAGGATGGAACCTTTAGTTTTCAAGAGTTTTTTTTATAGACAATCCCTTAGGGACATGACTTTTCATTTATAATTTTATTTTCTTTGAAAATAATGAAAAAGTTGTAATTGCATAAGCTACAGGAAAAAAAGAAAAGAATGTTTTTTTTAAGGAAGTAGATAAGGAAAGTATCAATTTTGAAAAAGTGAGTTTTCTTTTGAAGAGTCCTTAAATTGACTAAAATATGTATATTTCTTTCAATAAAATGTAAAGTTTTTTCTTACTCGATTTTTTTTTTATAAATCTTAATATATATATATATATATATATATATATATATATATATTTATAAAAATCTAATTTTAAAAAATTTGCAATCATTCTCAAGAACATGAATATATATATATATTATGATTGGCTAAATCTGACGTGTAGGGGCATCCTATATTTATATATTAATCCTACCATAATATAGGCTATATTTGTACAATAATACAATATCTTTTAGTATTTGTAACAACTCAATTTGATTAATTAATTATCATAGTTTTTTAATTTAAATTTAATTAATTATTAAAATAAATTAAATGAGTCTTTTTATTATTTTATTATTAAAAGGTAGGTGAAGTAATTAAGGGGGGATAAGGTTGTTACGGAATTAAGGAGGCAGATTTGAGAGAGGATGATAAGGAAGATGAGGAGGACTTGGAAGGGGGGTCTTTGTTTTAGGGAAAAATTGGAGAAGAAGGAAGAGGAATAAATTATGAAGGAGATAGAAAAGGAGGAAATTGGAAGAACAATTGTTTTGGGGAACTCTCACATGGCACTGTTGTTGCTAGGAACTTTGGGCTAGGGGGGCACCAAACCACAAGGATTCCTCGAGCTATGGAGCTGGAGAGGTTATTTTTAGTTGGATGAGAGGTTGTTTTTAGTTGGATGAGAGGTTAATATTCAATTGGGCAGTTTGGGAAAGCTCAAGAACAAGAGAACCAAGGGCTAAATCAACCAAATGTATTTTACGAGTTGTCTCTACAACTCTAATCATTATGTTGTTGTTGTTGTTGTTATGTTGCTATGGTTATTATGTTGTTATTGTTTATTACTAGTATAATAAAACCATGAGAAAAATTCTAAACCAAATTTCAGTCATTAAAGTAGGAGATTATAGAAAATATTTATTTATTTTGAACCCTGAAATAGGTAGGCCTTACAAATGGTATCAGAACACGGTTTCCAACCACACGTACTAATACTCACCTATGCAGACAAAAAATTAAAAGAGTTAGATTAAGAAATATTGTAAAATAAACAACAAAAATTGCTACACTCCCACTCTGATATTTACAAAAGACTATCATCAAAAAGTGTAAAAATTCTCAAATCCTTCCAAAACAGTACTACCAGTATTGCAGAACTCAGACTTGGCTAAAAAAAAAAGGTTATGGGCCCGACTCAACAACAGGCATTGACAAACTATTAATCTTTTTAGAAGGATATCAAATCATTCCTCCACAAGCGATTAAGTCCATTCCATGAAAGGAACCCCAAACCAAATATCCTGATATTGGCAAGGGTTTGACATCGCTGACTTAGGGAATACTCAACAAAAAATGGAGTTACTCATCACAAAATTGCCAAGCAATAAATGAATTAGTCATTTTAGGTGACTTTTCTTCTGTGTCAGCCACTTATTTCAAACTATTTTATGAATTGCAATATTTTGCAGTTCAACAATTTCTGGGCCTACAAATCATTTCCAGAAGAACTTGTCGATTAATCAGTGACTCCTAAATTCATTGATTAATAAGAAATATCCACAACACGGTAGTACAAACAAACATAGAGCCATAAAGCTAATAATTTTAAATAGCAGGTAGATAGTTGGGTATGGTCTGATAGGAAAAACAACATCTAGGATATGAGGATGTATTAAAATATCTTTTCATCTTTCTAGATCACAAAACACTAGAATTAAACGGACATATAATGTTAAAACAATGCAAAAAGAGAGACTGAGATCCTAAAATGTTTCGTTCGAATGGGACTTACAGTGAAAGAGATGATTTGGATTTTCGTTTCCGACCGATTCTTCATCCGGAGTCGGCATATTGATGGTCTTGGACTGTAGGCACCCCATTCTAAGAACTTTAAAGCGATAATTTAAACGATCTTTTCAGTCGGCTTAGAAATGGCTACGATTTCAGCTTTTTTTTTAACTGAGGATAGTCATTGTTATCTATCCAACGGAAATAAAATCCTTCTGCCATCGCCTGCTTTTGTTATAGAAATCCATATTCATTGTTCTTCTTATTCTGCGTCGTCTCTGAAATTTCCGCAGATATTTAACGATCTTGACCTCGTAAATATTTCTCGGTAAATACCAGCGTTGGTTGGACCTGAACTTGTGAGAAAGGGTGAAGATCAAACAATGTCTTGGGAAGAACCATGGAAATGGCCAGACTGAGATTGGTTATTTGCAATTAGATGTTCCCTGCTCTTGACAGGCGGCAGAGTAGACAAAACGTTTCCGTGAGGTCTCTCCTTATATTTAACACGAAATCATCTGAAAAAGCACCTCATTATGGCTCCTCGACAATGAATATTCAAATCTTCAAATGTTTAAACACAAATCTCTCTCGAAAATCCTTTCCTTCGTTCTCTGGCAAGAAGAAAGAACCGCATGAAAGGAAATCAAAATGAAGCCGATCCTCCCCTTCCTCTGTGGACGCAACATTAACTTGCGAGGCTTCCTGGGATTTTCATCCAGCATATGAGGGGGACGATGATATTTTGCGACACAAGTTGTGGCTGCCGCAAGTGATATGAACTCTTTGATAAATTGTGAAGCAAGAAATGCAGAAAGAAAGAATAGAGTAGAAAACAATATATTAGAATATATGAATAAAAGTACAAAACAAGTACATGAAGAAGTTCAGAAGTAGTAAGTCTGAAGAAGTAAGTACAATGCAATGGGAAATAGCTGAGCTAAATAGGCTCAAGAAAAACAAGAATAGAAATTACAGCTGGCCAGGACAGCTGGCAGTGTACAGTCAGCCTGTTGAGATTACATTATATTTAACACTCCCTCTTAAACTCAATAGTTACAAACATCAGCACTGATTATGCCTAAGTGTTGTCTCTGAAAATCAAAAACAGATTTTCCTAGTGGCTTTGTAAAGATATCAGCAAGTTGATCTCGAGAACCACAGAACTGTAGTGCAATATCACAATTATTGACTAGCTCGTGTATGAAATGAAAACGAGTGTCAATGTGTTTGTTTTTCTTGTGAAACACATGATTTTTGGATAGAGAAATTGCTAAAGTATTGTCACAAAAAATAGGAGTTGGATCATTTTCTGTATGTGACATATCTTTCAATATTCTTCTCATCCACACAGCTTGACAGGAAGCTGAGGTAGCAACGACATACTCTGCCTCTACAGAAGATATTGAAACAATTGGCTGCTTCTTTGATGCCCGTGAGATTAGGTTCGAGCCCAGGTGAAAAACATGTCCAGATGTGCTTTTCCTATCATCTAGGCTGCCTGCAAAATCACTGTCTGTGTAACCAGAAAGTTGATTACTATCAGATTTAGTGTACCATAAGCCAAAATTGAGAGTCCCTACAACATATCTCAAAACTCATTTCACCATTTTCCAATGAGAATCTTTGGGGGATTCCATGAATCTGGAAACAAGACTGGCTGCATACATAATGTCAGGCCTAGTTGCTATAAGATACAACAAACTGCCTACTAAAATTTTGTACAGAGTAGAGTCCACTGTAGGACCTTCATCATTCTTGCTCAATTTTGTGCCTAGTGGTATGGGGGTTTCTGCTGGATTGCATTCTTCCATGCGAAATCTTTTGAGGATGTCTGCTGCATACTTTTGCTCACAGACAAAAATGCCTTTGGTTGATTGATCAACCTCAATCCCTAAAAAATATTTCATTATGCCAAGATCTGTCATCTCAAACTCAGATTGCATGGCATGTTTAAAATTTGTTAACTGAAGATTTACCATATAGATCATGTCATCAACATATAAACATACAATCAAAATTTTACCGTGCTGATCTGTTTTGGTGTAAAGCGTTGGCTCATTTTGGCTTCTGCTGAAACCACTTTTGATCAGATAAGTGTCAATTCTGTTGTACCAAGCTCTTGGAGCTTGCTTTAAGCCATACAAGACTTTCTTCAATCGATAGACTTTGGTTGGGTGCTCTTGGACTTTAAATCTAGGTGGCTGGTCGACATAAACTTCTTCTTCTAGGAAACCATTCAGGAACGCTGACTTGACATCCATCTGGTATACTTGCCATTTGTGTTGGGCTGCTATGGCCAATAGAGTCCTAACAGTGTCTAGTCTTGCTACTGGATTAAAAGTTTAACCATAATCAGTACCAGGTTGTTGTGAGAATCCTTTGGCAACAAGTCTTGCCTTGTGTTTTTCGATCTGCCCTTTTTCATTGAGTTTAGTTTTGTAAACCCACTTGACACCAATACTCTTCTTGTGACTTGGCAAATCAACAAGATCCCATGTCTTGTTCTTCTCAATGGAGTCAATTTCTTAGTTCATGGCTTGAACCCAATGTGGCTCCTTAGCTGCTTCCTTAAAGGATGTAGGTTGACATGACATTAAAGCAAAGAGGTTGTGTTGTTCAAAGTCATCCAACTGCTGATGGATTTCTCTCAAACTTCGAGTTCTCTGATTTTGAGGTTCAGAGAATGATTCTCTGCTGGAAGTTGAGTTATCCTGAGAATTTTCAGGTTGCCTTTGTACCTGCAATCTTGGAAGAATAGTTTGAGGTACTTGCTGTCCTGAATTTTCTGAATTTTCAGAACTTGGCAGCAATGGATTTTGACTGTCCATCTGTTGATTTTCTGAATCATTCCAGAATTGATTTTCTAGAAATCTTACATCTCTGCTGAGAATTAGTTTCCTGGTGATTGGATTGTAAAGCCTGTAAGCTTTAGATGTTTCACTATATCCAGTGAAAATACATTTCTCACTTTTTTCATCCAATTTCTTCCTTAATTCGGAAGGTATGTGAGTGTATGCTATGCATCCAAATGTCCTTAGATGTGCAACATTGAGCTTTGTCCCACTCCATGCTTCTTGAGGGACTTTTAGCTTTAGTTTGGTGGTTGGAGATCTATTCAAAAGATAAACTGAGCATGCTATTGCTTCATTCCAAACCCTATTTGACAAACTTTTCTCTTTAAGAAGTGTTCTTGCCATATTCATTATTGTCTGATTTTTCCTTACAGCCACTCCATTCTGTTGTGGAGTATATATGGCTGTTGTTTGCATGATAATGCCTTGTGATTTGCAGAAATTTGCAAATTCTCTGGAGTTGTATTCTCCTCATCCATAAGACCTAAGTGCTTTGATATATTTGCCACTCTGTTTTTCATCTTCTGCCTTGAATTCTTTGAATTTTGCAAAAGTTTCAGACTTGTGTCTGAGAAAATAGATCCAAATTTTTCTGCTGAAATCATCAATAAACGTTAGAAAGTAAAAGCTACCACCTATTGAATCTGTTTGCATTGGTCCACATAGGTCAGTGTGAACAAGTTCAAGATGTTGTTTGGATTGAGTGGAAGACTGTGGAAAACTAGTTCTCTTATGTTTTCCAAGTATGCAAGACTCACATGGGGGAATTTTCTCTTTAAAGATAGGAAGAACTTTGACCATGGAGTTCTTCTGAAGAAGAATTAGACTCTTAAATGGTAGATGTCCAAATCTTGTATGCCAAACCATAGTTTCATTCAGTGTAGATGCACTCTGTGCATATGGTTGAATCAGATTTGCAGTTTTAAGGGTAAGGGGAAACATCCTATTTGAAGTCATATGAATTTCAGAGATTAATTTTCTACTTGGGATTTTGTCATATATCTTGCAAGATGCTCCCTCAAAAAGTACCTTATAGCCATGTTCAATGAGCTGTCCTACACTTAGCAAATTATGTTTAAGATCTGGAACATGATAGACATTGTTTATGTCTTTCTTTACATTCTGTTTAGTAAGAATAGGAACAGTTCATTTTCCTTGAACTTTGACTAAATAATCGTTTCCAAGTGTAATATCAGATGAGATTGAAGAATCAATGCATGAAAGTAATTCTTTGTTACCTGTCATGTGATTGCTACATCCACTGTCCAGCAACCAGAGATCTTTAGGTTGTTGTTTAGTCTTGTGGCACGAAAGAAACATCCCTCCTGAGTTTTCTCCTGTGTGATTTGACACATGTGCTCTGCCTGAGAGATGATCTTCTTGCTTCTTCCTGCATTCAGATTCATAGTGCCCATACTTCTTGCAGTAATAGCATTGTATACTTGATTTCTCATTTGATCTTCTCCCTCTGCCTCTTTGAGGCTGGAAATTCTGATGTTGATTTTGTTGTTGTTGTCTTTGACCTTGGAAATTTTGATTCGGATACTGTTGTCTATTGCCTCCACTGGAGTGAGGGTTACTTTGATTGCTCCCTCTTCCTTGGTGACCTCTGATTCTTCCTCTACCTCTCCCTTTGCTGAAGGAGAATTGAGTTTTGAAAGCATTGGAGATTGACTCATCTGTGAGATGCAGTCTGGTCTCATGTGTCACCAGAGAACCAATTAATTCATCTGTTGAAAAACTTGACAGATCCTTGGATTCAAGGATTGTTGTTACAACCATTTCAAATTTCTTGGGTAAACTTCGGAGGACTTTCTCAACAATGCGTTGATCAGTTATGATTTCGCCAGTCAGTCTGATCTGGTTCACGATGCCCATGACTCTGGTCATGAACTGATCCACATTTTCGGACTCTGTCATCCTTAGAGTCTCGAATTGCATCCTCAAGGTTTGCAGTTTAACTGTTTGGACCCTGTCATTTCCTTGGTAGGAAGATTTAAGGATGTCCCAGGCCTGTTTTGAAGTACTAGCGCCTGTGATTTTTGAGAAAATCGAGTCATCCACAAAATTTTGAATCCAAAACTTAGCTTTATTTTCTCTGTTTCTATGTGTTGCCTGAGCAATTTTCTGCTGATTAGTCATGGCAGACAGGTCTGTTGGATCTGGTTCCACATATCCATGATCCACTGGATCCCAGCACTCTTGTGCTTGCAAGAAAGATTTCATCCGAAGAGACCAGAACTCATATTTCTTTCCAAGAAGAATTGGACCCTCTGTTGGTCCTAAATTGCTAGACGTCACCATATTTTAAGGAATTCAGCAAAACAAAACAAAATTCTTACTTACTTGTCTCCTGTGTGTAATTTGCAGTGACTTCGGAACTCTACGTTCAAGATTTCACGATTTTTTGGCTTTGCGATTCTAACGTCGGGACTTCGTTATACGAGTCCTCCGATCTCTTGTCTCTCCAACCTCCGATCGCCGAAACGTCGATTTTCCGATGGCCGAAGAGAGCTTATCAGCCTTGAATTTGGCCTTAGTCATCGTGCAATGTGACCACGCGCCTTGATGTTAAATTGCTACGGGATTTTCCGGTTCTTTGTCTTTCAATTTGCCGAAATGTGAAATATGCCTTTGGACAATTCAACGGTCCAGATCTTCCTGTGATCTGACGGTCCATATCCTATTGGGATTTCGTGATTCGTTATTTCGCGAGTTTAGAACTCTTGTCCCAGAGTTTTCGAAACTGCGAACTCCGAAATGTCGATTTGTCGAAAATGGCGTTAACATCAGTTAGCCCCTTGGGTTATACCTCTAGTCCATATGACCTCTCCTTATATGACCGCTGTCCTTTTTGGAGTTTCATGACTCAAACGCGCGACCACTTGGTCTCTCGACTCCCGAAAAGTCGATTCCCGAAATGTCAATAGCCTTTGCTTGTGGGACTTTCCCCGAGGGCCTTGATTGTTGCCACGCGTCCCCTTACGATGGACGGTCCTCGTTGTTTCACGATTTCGTGACTTGCGACACCCGATGACAGAAATCCTCTGTCAACTTGAAACCCCGGTCGCCGATATGTCGACGGTTTCTTCAATGTTTGCCACGTGTCCGAACAAATGGACGACTGTGATCTTTTCGAGATTTCACGATTTACGATATCGAGATTTCGCGTATCGAGGTTTTGGAGAGCAATCTCTCGCTCATCCAACACCTGATTTTGCGATGGGATAAGATCGACGGTTGACGATCTTTCTCAATCCAATGGTCTAGAATGACTCGTGATTTCGCGATTCGCGAATTCTCACGGCAGTCTTCTGACCTTTACACCTTGCGAGTCAACGAAATGTCGAGATCTCACCATGTGTCTCTTGATGGACGGTTCAAATGATATCGGGATTTCGCGACTTCACAAGTCGAGATTTCTCCTGTGCACTTCAGAGGACTAAACCTCGTGCACCTTCTCGCTGATCCAACTGCTGTCGGTCCTTCGCACAAGATTTGATGGCTGAAATTCTTTCATCTTTTTCGCGCTTTCTTCGTCCCTTCTAAACTGGTTTCCCACTCTGGATCCGTTCACAGGATGAATCTTACGGCCGCTACAATTGTTCTTTGCGCGTTAGACGCGATCTTTGCTGCATTTGAAAGAATTTTCTCCTGTGGAATTTTTTTTTGTGAATCTTTCAAAGATTTGAAAGAATTTCACAAGTTCTTTGTTCTCTGCTGCAATCTTTGACTGATTTGAGCAATTTCTGAGATGCTTTAAACGATGCTGCCTTCTATAGAAATCTTTCACAAATTTGAATAAATTCTGTGAAATCTCCAATGTTTCTGCCTTCTGAAGCTCTTCTTCGTGAATTCTTTGATGATTCTTGAAAATTACAAGAATCTTTAAAGTTTCTTCTTCTGCACTCTCTTCTTCCTCGATCTTTCGAGCATTGTACGCCCTGCTTTGACGCGTGAGCTTCTTACGCTGATCTTTTGAGCGTATGATGGTCTTCTTCCTCGTGGAATTTTCCTGCGAGGATCTTTCGAGAGTATGACAGACATCTCTCCAAGCCTTGTGAAAAGTCTGTGTCAAAAATGCTCTCAAGGTCCGTGAAAGCTTTGTTTTGTTTGAGGATCATGTTGCTCTCCAACTTGTGTGAAGAGGCTTACTACTACAGCTTTGATACCATGATAAATTGTGAAGCAAGAAATGCAGAGAGAAAGAATAGAACAGAAAACAGTATATTAGAATATATGAAGAAAATTACAAAACGAGTACATGAAGAAGTTCAGAAATAGTAAGTCTAAAGAAGTAAGTACAATGCAATGGGAAATAGCTGAGCTAAATAGGCTCAAGAAAAACAAGAATAGAAAGTACAGTTGGTCAGGACAGCTGGCAGTGTACAGTCAGCCTGTTGAGGTTACATTATATTTAACACCCTTCAGTTGCAACACCTGCGGATGATATTTAATCACTAAGGTTTGTAGGTAGACAAATAAGAAGATAGGGTTACAGAGACAAAAAACAATCTACTAAGAGATACAGATTAAGGACCTTAATTGTCCTTTCCGCTGAGCATCTGTCATTAATTCCCTTTCAAAAATAGTAGATGAATAAATTAATTAAGTTTCAACATCTTCATGATTAAGGACCTTCTCACGAATGAAATGATATTATATGTTCAAAATCATGTTCGAAAAAATCATCATCAAAATATTATATGTTCACATACGAGCTTTGGGTTAGTGATTGATAGACTTTTTCGGAAAGTGATATACATGAAGCCAATCAAATTAAAATATGATGAAATCAATTATAAAATCGAGTGAAAAGTGTGATTTTAATTACCAAATCTATGAATACAAGGTCTAGTACATCAAATAAACAAAACAAATCTCAAGAAAAAGTAAAGTGGGAGTGAATCTCCAGAAAAAGTAAAGTGGGAGTGGGATAGATATAATCATGTCATTAATTATAAGTGGAAACAATACACAACTTTAATTTCCCATGAATTCTATAATCTGGCATGATGAGAAAAATGATAAATATGCAATAGAAGAGTTGGAAGAAAAAGGAGTCAAGAATCTTTGGGAAGAAGGAAGTTAAGTATGAAAGTAAAAGATTTGGAAGAGAAAGGAGTCGAGAATCATAGATGAATAACTAATAACTAAGTAGATGTTCTTCTTTTTATATATAAACCTTTATGAAAAAGGAGTCCTTTCACCAATCATTTCACCAATTTATTAGTATTTTAATAAATAATATTTTTTATTTTTTAGTGTTTTCATAAAGAATACTTTTCAATTTTTTTAATTCTTTAATAAATAATGTTGTTTCAATTTGTTAAAATAATAGTATTTTAATAAAAATGCTAATAAATAATAGTGTTTTAATAAAAATACTTTGTATTGAAAATAAGATAAAAGTAACCTCGAAATAATTCCAAAACTTGGGAGATAGTATTTCAAAAGCATTGAGATTCTATTTTCATAAAAAGCATGTAAAATATGTCACAAATAGATTTTTCTGGTTGCTCTACAAAGTCAATATGAGGAACACTCAACAAAAATAGTCCATTGTTGCACATGCTCTACACAAAGTCAAGGTGATGCAGACTCTTCCACTCACTTGTGAACATGGTCTGCTTTATGAAGTGATTTACTAAATTTATTTAGTCTATTTGTCAAAAATAAATGAGAATTTTGATAATTCAATAAGGTCACATTGCACAATCTAGTTTATTGAAAAATATCTCATCACATTTAATGGTTGTTGTTTCTATTTTTAGGTTTAATGACCTAATTTTTACATATATGAAAAATTTACATATATATTATTCGTAAAAATATCCATAAACATGACTGAGATTGACATTTTTTTAAATCCCTCACATAAATACTCAATAATAATAGTGAGTTCCTAAAACATAAAACATACATACATGAGACCATAAAACATAAAATATACATGCATATAACCATGGATTAAATTAGTGTTGGAAGATTGATTGTTGTCATTGATGTCAACCCTAGTCATGGGTTTTGGACCGCAAGATTGATAAAGGTATTTGGACATGAAGGAAAATGCACATGCATATACAACACCCATGAATGGATAGTATACATCATGT